>JAYKQN010000046.1:762500-922500 GCA_036785175.1 Eupleurogrammus muticus | reverse complement strand
GATAATTCCAGGTACTTCCTGATAATTCCAGGTACTTCCTGATAATTCCAGGTACTCCCTGATAATTCCAGGTACTCCCTGATAATTCCAGTACTTCCTGATAATTCCAGGTACTCCCTGATAATTCCAGTACTTCCTGATAATTCCAGGTACTTCCTGATAATTCCAGGTACTTCCTGATAATTCCAGTACTTCCTGATAATTCCAGAACTCCCAGATAACTCACCTCCTGCTTGGACTCCTGCAGCTGCTGCTCCAGCTCCACCAGGCGTGTTTTCAGCTCATCGATCCGAGCCAGAACCAGAACCCTCTTGTCCTCCAGGTGACTGAGCTCCAGACGTCCTGAGGTGTCCTCATGCTGCAGAGAGACGGGTAGTGATCAATAACTGGTCATCAATACTACAGGGAGATATTCAGTGGAGGATCAGTAGTTTCAGTTTCTCATTAACAAACACCCGCCTGTCTGTCTCTAACCCGTCTGTCTGTCTCTAACCCGTCTGTCTCTAACCCGTCTGTCTCTAACCCGTCTGTCTCTAACCCGTCTGTCTCTAACCCGCCTGTCTGTCTCTAACCCGTCTGTCTCTAACCCGTCTGTCTGTCTCTAACCCGTCTGTCTGTCTCTAACCCGCCTGTCTGTCTCTAACCCGTCTGTCTCTAACCCGTCTGTCTCTAACCTGTCTGTCTCTAACCCGTCTGTCTGTCTCTAACCCGTCTGTCTGTCTCTAACCCGCCTGTCTGTCTCTAACCCGTCTGTCTCTAACCCGTCTGTCTCTAACCCGTCTGTCTGTCTCTAACCCGTCTGTCTGTCTCTAACCCGTCTGTCTGTCTCTAACCCGTCTGTCTCTAACCCGTCTGTCTGTCTCTAACCCGTCTGTCTGTCTCTAACCCGTCTGTCTGTCTCTAACCCGTCTGTCTGTCTCTAACCCGTCTGTCTCTAACCCGTCTGTCTCTAACCCGTCTGTCTGTCTCTAACCCGTCTCACCTCCTGATGGGTGCTCTCTGTGCTGCTACACTCCTCCTTCAGGTTTTCCTCGTCGCTTTCTCTCTGTCTCTGAGCCAATCGGAGCGCGGCTGAGGACGCAGCCCCGCCCACCACGTTGTCCAAGGACGGTCTCCGGTCTCCTGGTCCCCCAGGGAAACCCGTCCTCCCTGGTTCTGAAGGGTCCGGACCGGGACTCTCTCCTTTGTTGTACTCGGCACAGAGATTCAGAATGGTCTCCAGCCGCTGTCTCTCCTGGAATAAATCAGGAATAAATCAGAAACAAAACAGGAATAATTAAGGAACAAAACAGGAATATACCAGAAATAAATCAGGAACAAAACAGGAATAATTCAGAAACAAAACCGTATTAAGCCAGGAATGAATCAGGAACAAAACTGGAATAAAGCAGAAAAAACACAAATCTGGAATAAATCAGAAATAAACCAGGAATAAATCAGGAAAAAATCAGGAACAAACAGCATTAAACCAGGAATAAATCAGGAACAAATGAGGATTCAACCAGGAATAAACCAGGATCAAAACAGGAATAAACCAGAAATAAGTTTTTGATAAGAAGTGATGGAACCTTATCCCAAAATACTAGTTTAAGATAAGTTTGCAAAGAGTTGCAAAATGTTAAACAAGAGAAATATTAATTAAAATCTCTAAATTTATATTAAAAGTCAAATGAGATAAAACGTCAATAATATAATAATAATCAAATGATGAATTGATTATTATATTATTGAATATATGTGCCAGACAGAAGCTAAAGTTATGCTGGAATAAAGCTGGACTTAGTCCACCTGTCCTCACACGTTTCTTCCTCTATAACAGTAAACTGTCTGGGGAAAAAAAAGACATTTTAATTCAATCTTGACTTTTTCCACTATTTTATGAACCAATTAACTACAGACCACCACAGTTTTAAGAAAAAACAAGCTGGAACAAAAAAGGAAGATGGTTTAAGATGTGAGAGGAGGAAGTTCAGGTAATCGTGTGTAAAGGTTTCCACACATCAGCTCTGAACCAACACTCTCCCGTTTTCATCCCACCCACAGAAATCAACGTTTAAATGACAGATCTGCATGAATCTTGTACTTTTCTGTGCCCCCCCCATGTGCCTTTTTTTAACACAAGAGGAATGTTGATGCTCAGAATTCATTGCTGCCACAGGCATCAAAAGATCCTCCACATTCCGTGTGTCCAGGGTCAGAGTCACATCCCATCATAACGCAGGCAGCTTCTGAAGTGAAGCACCTGGTGGTTCCAGAAACGTTACCAAGAAACCTTCAAGACTTTCTCATGGCAGAGGTTGATGTGTAAAAGGAGTAATGAAACAAACGTGTTTCATGGGGCGTGTTGATGTGGTTTCTGAGGTTTCCAGGTCTGGGTCTGATGTGGACTCACTCCTCTCCAGTCTAGACAAGGAGGAGGGGGACGCTGGTTCCCACAGACCTGAATCCTCCCCCAGAAACCGGGTCACACGTTGCTGCCTGACCACGGCTCACCTGGTGGGTGGCTGCCATGGCAACAGGGTCAGACATCGCCGTAGTAACAGCAACACGGGAACAAGATTGAAGCCTCAAGTTATGGTGGGAAACCAGAATCTATCAATAATCACTATTGATGATGATATCAGCTATAGACTATCAATAATCACTATTGATGATAATATCAGCTATAGACTATCAATAATCACTATTATTGATGATGATATCAGCTATAGACTATCAATAATCACTATTATTGATAATATCAGCTATAGACTATCAATAATCACTATTATTGATAATATCAGCTATAGACTATCAATAATCACTATTATTGATAATATCAGCTATAGACTATCAATAATCACTATTGATGATAATATCAGCTATAGACTATCAATAATCACTATTATTGATAATATCAGCTATAGACTATCAATAATCACTATTGATGATAATATCAGCTATAGACTATCAATAATCACTATTATTGATAATATCAGCTATAGACTATCAATAACCACTATTATTGATAATATCAGCTATAGACTATCAATAATCACTATTGATGATAATATCAGCTATAGACTATCAATAATCACTATTGATGATAATATCAGCTATAGACTATCAATAATCACTATTATTGATAATATCAGCTATAGACTATCAATAATCACTATTATTGATAATATCAGCTATAGACTATCAATAATCACTATTATTGATAATATCAGCTATAGACTATCAATAATCACTATTATTGATAATATCAGCTATAGACTATCAATAATCACTATTATTGATAATATCAGCTATAGACTATCAATAATCACTATTGATGATAATATCAGCTATAGACTATCAATAATCACTATTATTGATAATATCAGCTATAGATGATCAATAATCACTATTATTGATAATATCAGCTATAGACTATCAATAATCACTATTGATGATAATATCAGCTATAGACTATCAATAATCACTATTATTGATAATATCAGCTATAGATGATCAATAATCACTATTATTGATAATATCAGCTATAGACTATCAATAATCACTAACAGCAGAACCAGCTCATTAGAATTATTCAACACAATAGTATTTTTTATAAATTGAAGCAGCAGCTTTAACATGTTGTGATTGAGTCATTCAAACCAAAGCAAATACTTATATTAGTATAATATTAGACCACCATCACACCTTGTTTATTTAATATCTTTCATTTCTGCATCATATCATCAAAACACAGGTTTGAAGAAAACAATGATTTAGAAACATGAGAGAGGGTTTTTACTTAAGCTAGACAGCGTCCTCTAGTGGAGACGAGGAGAACTACTACAGACTGCACCTCTGCTATATATATATATATATGATGTATAATATAAAACAAAAATATTTTATAAAAAGTCAAAATATGAAGAAAGACAAAACGCCCCGTCACTTTCCCTCCATCCTTGACCTGGTCCTGGTCCTGAACTGTGGACCTGGTGGTCTCTGCTGATACCTGGGGGTCAGGGCTGGTTCAGGTGTGTGTGCATGTGTTTTGGGGTCAGAGGTCAAACCTGCTTCTGCGATAAATGAAGCTTGGAGGAGAAATATCAGGAACCAGCTCCTGTGCCTGACATTTAGGGAGTAAAGCAGCCGTGTTTATTCCTGGAGTTTACTCCATCATCTATTCATTCACCATTAACCTACAACCTCACAAAGGTTGGGCTCAGGTGGGCTGTTCCAGGCTTTTATCTGGACTGCACGCTGGGATTTAAAATCATTGTTCTGCCACTTTTTCCACCTTGATGACTCCTCTCAGTTTTTTCCCTGTTTGTTGATGGAGTGGGATTGAAGACGTGTTGGAACCAGCAGGGTTTTGAGGAATGGGGGGGGCAGAATTTTAAGAGTTAAGAAACAGCAGCTTGTGTTGTGTTTATTCAACTTTTATTTAATATTTAAAATGATTGCAACACCCCCCGTCTGAGCCGAGGATGCAGAAACAGCTGGAACACGGCAGCGTTCTGCAGCCTCTGAGCTGTTTGTTCCACTCGTTTCTGGTGTTCACACAGCTTTGTTTTCTGGTAATCAGTTGTGTGGACGAGTAGCAGAGATGTGTGTGAACACGTTTTAAAATGTGGACGCTCGGGGGCAAGAAAACACCCGTCATGGCGGTGAGTCGGCTGTGGCTAATTACTGCAGCGGCTAATTACTGCAGCGGCTAATTACCCCGCAGCTCCTCAGAGAAGAAGCAGAAAAACACAGCAGCTGCTGGGATCCAGAGTGTTTTAAGGTGGAGATTGTACGCCGTTTAATTCCAATTCTTAAAGTTAAATTAATGCTCAGGGCACTGAACATGCGTATAAAACATCCAGATGTGTCCAGTGGTTGTGTGTCACTGCATTTACAAGTTGGATTCTACTCATATTCCTCAGGAAACGTTAAATTGAGCATATTAAAATGGAAATGTTATTTCTGAACAAGTGGTAATGTCTTGTATTGTACAATAAATCCAATATGGAGCAGAATCAACTTTTTTAAAACAAGAGTAAATGAATCTGAATAATATATATAACCAATATATGATGAAAACATTGAACAAGTCAAAGCTATGGTATAAATATATCTAGAATATCAAAATGTAAGATAAAGAGAACAATATATAAAAAGGAAGAGGTGAGATGGGAGGTTGTTATATTATAGTTCTGTTGTTATAAGCTGTTACCAAACATAAATGAGGTTAAAGGTCCACAGATTAGTCCAGAAAAAATTATATGAGAAACTACTGGAACAGCTGCAGGTCACATCTGGATTTCATAAAACTTAGTTTTTCATGAGTTCTGCTTTAAGGCTTAAACTTATAAAACGTCACAGGTTTCAGTCTAATGAACCTTTTCACTAAAACATCAGGTCATTTGTGTAGATGAAATATCAGCTTCTCTCTGTAGAACAAACATCTGAGTCCAACCTGGAGTCGTCGACCTTTGGACTCACGCTGCACAGACACATGTTGACATTAGATATGGCACATAGCTCACGGCACGGAAGGTCAACACGTGAACCTCAAGTAATAAAAAAAGAAGAAGAAAAGAAGCATTCAAGGAGGCTGAGAACAGTGGACTCATTGAGTTTAAAGCAGGAATCTGCTGCAATTTGACAGTAAATCACTATTATTGATAACATCAGCTATAGACTATCAATAATCACTATTATTGATAATATCAGCTATAGACTATCAATAATCACTATTGATGATAATATCAGCTATAGACTATCAATAATCACTATTGATGATAACATCGGCTATAGACTATCAATAATCACTATTATTGATAATATCGGCTATAGACTATCAATAATCACTATTGATGATAATATCGGCTATAGACTATCAATAATCACTATTATTGATAATGTCAGCTATAGACTATCAATAATCACTATTGATGATAATATCAGCTATAGACTATCAATAATCACTATTGATGATAATATCAGCTATAGACTATCAATAATCACTATTATTGATGATTATATCAGCTATAGAATATCAATAATCACTATTGATGATTATATCGGCTATAGAATATCAATAATCACTATTGATGATTATATCGGCTATAGACTATCAATAATCACTATTGATGATAATATCGGCTATAGACTATCAATAATCACTATTATTGATAATGTCAGCTATAGACTATCAATAATCACTATTGATGATAATATCAGCTATAGACTATCAATAATCACTATTATTGATAATATCAGCTATAGACTATCAATAATCACTATTGATGATTATATCAGCTATAGACTATCAATAATCACTATTGATGATAATATCAGCTATAGACTATCAATAATCACTATTATTGATGATATCAGCTATAGACTATCAATAATCACTATTATTGATAATATCAGCTATAGACTATCAATAATCACTATTATTGATAATATCAGCTATAGACTATCAATAATCACTATTATTGATAATATCAGCTATAGACTATCAATAATCACTATTGATGATAATATCAGCTATAGACTATCAATAATCACTATTATTGATAATATCAGCTATAGACTATCAATAATCACTATTATTGATAATTATTATTAACATGAATTAACTTGAATAATTGTAAATAAAACACGTCTCTCCAATCAGCTCTGACCCCACTTAACCACACACACACACACACACACACACACACACACACACACACACACACACACTCTGTTCAACATGTTGCCATGGTAACAGGAGGATGGTCAATGTGTTGCCATGGTAACAGGCGCTATCAATGACTCGGTTTAAACAAACCAGGAACAATGTCCAACGATAGTGGTGCAGCAGCAAGTATTAGTGCATTACTATGATATAATATTCATTAGTGCATTACAGTGTGTATTACTATGATATAATATTCATTAGTGCAGTACAGTGTGTATTAGGTGTGTATGACAGTGTTTTTTAACCCTTTACCTTTCCCCATTAGCTTTTCTATCTTCCTAGAGAGGAGAACACCACTTGACGTATGATGTTAAACTAATGTGACCAAATGGAATCTAAATAAAACTCATAGATCACGTATTAGATCACACAGAGGATCACATGTTAGATCAAGTAGTAGATCACGCAATAGATAGAATAGATTACGCAGGAGATAATGCAGTAGATCACGTATTAGATCTCACCTAGTAGAACACATAGTAGATCATGTATTAGATCACACAGTAGAGTGCATATTAGATCATGTAGTGGATCACGCGATAGATCACACTGTAGATCATATAGTAGATCACGCAGTAGAGCCACTCTATTAGATCAGGTAATAGATCACACTGTAGATCACAATAGATTATGCAGTAGATCACATAATAGATCATGCCATAAATAAAATAAATCATGTAGTTGATCACACCATAGATCATGCCGTAGATAACACAATAGGTCACGCAGTAGATCACACCTTAGATAACGATATATCATGCGGTAGATCACATAATAGATCATGCAGTAGATCAGGTAGTCTAGACGTGTTCCTGACTCACCAGTTTTTCCATCTCCTGCTCGCGAAGCCGCTCCTCCCTCTGGCGTCGGTGGTACTCCAGCAGCTCATCCTCGTTGTCGCTGATCTCTGTGATGCTGTTCTTCCTCTCCCTCATCCCCGGCCTCCCCGCCATCTTGCGGTGGCTCCGAGGGCTGGAGGCCGGGGACGAGCCGGGCAGGGACCCCAGGCTGTAGGCAGGCGACAGGGAGTTCCCGAAGCTCGCTTTCCGAACACCGGCCCCGCCGCCATCCATCATCAGCGAGGAAGGAGAGGGGCTTCGCGCTCGGACCCCCCTGCTGCATGTTGGCTCCTCGGACGTAGATCCAGTCTTGCGCCTGAGCCTGGGACTCTCTGGAACTGTCTTGGCCAGACCAGAGGTGCCATCCTGTGTCCTTAAGTTGGAGACCGTCCCTGGGAGCGCCCCGGGGAGTACCGGAACCCCCCTCCGAGCCATGGAGGGGCTGAGTGGCGGGAGCTCCCTCATGCCGCCGCCTCCGTTCAGCTCCAGGTTCCTCCTGCACACACGGGGGCTTTCTGGGGTCTGCAGGGGACGCGGCGGGTACTGCTGGAGCGGGGATCCTTGGATGATGTGGACGATGGGGTCCAGGGGAGGCTGGAAGGCCCTGGCGGGCTGGGAAAGCTGCCTGGAGGGGCTCGAGGATAGGGAGCAGTCAGCCAGGCTGGTCTGCTGGTCACGGAAGGGGCTGGCGGGCCTTTCTTGGAGCACCGTGGCGGTCTTGGTCCTGGGGGTGGAGGGTGACGGGGACGGGCAGGTCGGGAATTTGGGAGTGAGTCGGGGGCTGCTCGGTACAGCGTTTCTGCTACTGAGAGATTCGGTGGAGGACAGGAGGCGGGGGCTCGCTGAGCCGTCTTGGCCTCTTCCTCTTCGGCTTAGCTTGGGGCTCGGAGGAGCCTCCCCTAAGACCTTCCTCTGCAACCGGGGACTTTCCTGGACCCTCAGACCTGCCCCGCCACCACTGAAAATGGGCAGTATGGTCCGTGGCTGCAAGGCAAGGCAAGTTTAACTGTATAGGACGCTTCAACATCAAAGTAATTTGAAGTTCTTTAGATAAAACATTGAAGACAGCAAGATTAAACAGTTGATTAAAAGAAAAATAGAAATTAATTCTAAAATAGGAATTAAAACAAAAACAAGAATAAAGTTACAGTGCAGTGAAAAATAATAAATTACATCAATAATAAGCAGCAGCAAAGAGAAGTCTTGAGCCCCAACTTAAAAACAGTGAGATCTGCAGCTCTGGGGTTTGTTCCAGATCTGTGGGGGTTTGTTCCAGATCTGTGGGGGTTTGTTCCAGATCTGTGGGACATTGAAACTGAAGGCTGCTTCTCCATGTTTAGTTCTGACACTGGGAACAGAATCCAAACCTGTCTCAGACCACCTGAGAGGTCTGGATGGTTCATAAGGGATCAGTGGATCAGAGATGTACTTAGGCCCTAAACCATTTAGTGCTTTAGAAACCAGTGAAATTATTTTAAAGTTAATTCTTTGGCAGACAGGAAGCCAGTGCTGTTGACTTTTAGGAGAAGACTCTGTTACAGTAGTCTAATCCAGTGAAAATAAAAGCATGGACCAGCTTTTCCAAGTATTGCTGAGACAGTGCTGATTACCTCAGTTTTATTATTTGTTTAATTGGAGAAAGTTCTCGCACACTCCGTCATTGATTTGGTTTCTATAGGATTAAATTCTTCTGGTGATATGCTGATGTGAATTTGTGTGTCATCTGCATAAATGTGGTAATTTATTCGTGTTTTCTTCCATAATCTTAGCTGAGTGGGACCATGTGAATAGCAGAGCCCCCATATTTTAGCCGTGGGGGACGCCAGAGGTTACGTCTGGCTCCAAAAACCCGTTACCTGTGGTACAGGTGGGGGCTGGGCGGTGAAGTTGTAGCTGGAGGAGCGAACAGGCACTGGCGGCAGAGAGGAGTTCTGGTCCTGGGGTCCGCTTGGCGAGGGGCTGGTGAAGCTGCCGCTGCTGGCCGCTGAGGGGGAGGACAGCGGGGAGAAGGGCGGGGACGTGTTCTCGTAGCTGGACCCCACGGACATGGCCCCCGGGCTGGTGGGCGGGGACAGCGGCAGGTACTGCCCCCCGCCGTTGACCACGGGCGACGTCAGGGGCGAGCGGGGGGCAGCCTGGCCCCCGGCTGGCTTCCTGGCCTCCGAGGGGGGCGGCTGGGGGTCGTCCAGGACCAGGGAGTCCATGATGTCCTGGAGGTCCTTCTCTATGGAGCTGACGATGGCGCTGTGCTCAGACTGGACCCTGTCCCCAGGACCCGGGGCGGACTGGACCGGACCAGTCCGGTGATTCCCATTGACCAAGGTCTCTGTATCTGGAGGGAGAAAGACGATTGGCCCAAAACAAAAAACACAAAACACCACTTTCACGTGTCGCAGTGTTCTACAGGTTTTAGATGAAAATCACAACAAATCTGAATTTTTTGCTGGTACCGAGGTATTTATTCATCCATTTTAAATGTTTTTTTCTGACATAATTCACTCAAACTTTGTTACACAATTTTAGTTTTACAAGCACAAGGATGAACGTGACGTGGAGGAGCATAGTCATGGTTTATATGCCATTCACTGTATATGCTAATTTCAGTGACACATATATACACATATATATACACACACACATATACACACACACACACACACACACACACATATATATATATTAGGGATGCACCGATGTGAAAATTTCAGCCGATATCGATATCCGATATACATATCGGCAGTCACTGCCGATACCGATATTTGCCGATATCGATATATGTAGAGAAAAAAAGTTTTCTGTAGTGTCACAAATTTAGTACAGACCAGAAAAAACACTGTACATTTGAAAAGCACAACAGTGCTCTTTATTTAAAGGAAGGCTCACTGTAAAACTGTCATGTGGTTAGAGGAAGTACGGCGGAGCGGACCCGATGGAGCTCTGTGAAGGCGGCAGGACGGCGGCCGCGGAGGAGGGGGCGGCCGGCGATGAGAAGGCGGCAGGACGGCGTCCGACACCCCGGAACAACGTTCCGTGCATTTTTTTTTTGTCTTTTCGGGCGATGCGATGTGACTGAGGAGCCGCTAGGACCAGCTAGCTTAGCTTAGCTTAGCGCGTCGCCGAGAGACACGCAGACAGTGACCCAACTAACTGTAGCGGTTTAACTCTGCACATTGTTGACATATCGGCCAGAATTTGTTGACATCTGACCGATACCGATAAGTTAAAAAACGTGACATATCGGCCGATATATATCGGTTGGCCGATATATCGTGCATCACTAATATATATATATATATATATATATATATATATATATTTAAATCTTCTGTCTCTGAGCACTTCAGACAGGGATTCTCAATGCCTCATATCTCTCGTATATCAATGGATTATCTATTATTTATGAGCTGGTCTGACCTCACCTGATAATAATCGAATTTCCACAACAAATCTGACGTGATTTCATGGCCTCAGACTGTTCCTTCCCTCCTGCTTTAGTTTGTTTGTGTCTCTAGAGGCAAAATAATGCAAGAATACCTGGAATAAATCCCCTAAAATGTCCGTTCACCTGTTGACCCGTTTCCTAACGCGTGTTGTTCAGCAGAAAGAAAATAGTTGTAAAGATCATGTGAATATATAAACCTGTTGTCGTGTTACACAATCACCTCCCCATTCATAAAAGTTATTTATATCATAATAGTAGAATAAAACCACACCAAGTAGTAATAGCAGTAGTAGTAAAAACACAATTATTAAAAAACACAGTATTTAACAATGGCACAGTAAGTGATGTTTAGTGCTGCATACAGCATCTAATTATTAAAAATGATGCAGCAAAACATGTGAAATCATCAGATTCTGAAAATTACTATTAACTATTTATTCTATGGATTGTCATGTTCTGCTGAACATAAAACAAACTACAGTAAAAGAACAAGAAAGTAATGACAGATGTGATTTAAGAAGGTGAAAATAAGGTCAACTTTGCTGTTTTATACGAACAGACAAGTTAACGAGATGTTCCTGAACGCAACTCAACCGTTAACTTTAAGCTTTTATTCTCTTTCTCGTTCTGGATAAATCGTGTAAATGTTTGAGCTGTTAATGAACATGGGAAGGGACAGGTTTCCAATATTTCTGTGTATAAATCAACACTTTTGATCAATATTCTTATCTCATGCACAACTGAAGCAGATGTAGTGTATTATTTATAATTGTAATTATATTAATATCTCTGCCATCAGTCACTTTAACAGGAACCTTCAGAGCGGAATGAAGCAGCTAAACACTGATAAAAGCGTTTTTACTGAGTCTGAAACTGAAACCTTAGAAAAAATTACCCCGTTTTATAATAAATCTCATGTTAAACCTGAGCTCCAACACTAAATAAAGTATTTTATCTGTTCCTGTTCCAGCATCAATATATATCATCAATATCCACATCATCACTACAATAATAAAATAGTTTAATATAATATCAGTAGTAGCTGCAACTAACCACTATTTAGAGATTTATTTAGATTGGAGCTGTTTGTGGGATTATTTAATTGGCTCCTTTATAATCTCCTTTTAAACATCTACAGAAAATATTCTTCATGTTCTTAATGATCCTCAGTGTTTTTTTTCTGATTCAGGTCAGTTTGGTCTTGGCTTGTTCTACGTTTTAAATAGAGTATTTTTATGTGTATTAAAACTTTTGCATTAACCCTTTCATGCATGAAATAGGGTTTGAAAAAATCCACATTTATTCTATGGATATATATTTGTTTGTCCACTCATGTTATAAAAAATACCTATAAAACGTCTAATTATAATCTGGAAAACATCAAGTTAAAGTGGATTTATAGTAAAAACATT
Organism: Eupleurogrammus muticus; assembly: GCA_036785175.1. Taxonomy (NCBI): domain Eukaryota; kingdom Metazoa; phylum Chordata; class Actinopteri; order Scombriformes; family Trichiuridae; genus Eupleurogrammus; species Eupleurogrammus muticus. Next base: position 910,092 of record JAYKQN010000046.1, on the reverse strand, counting down.
ACAGGATATGAACTATTTTCAATAAAACACTGGTAGTAATGGTATTGAAGTTAAATCACAGCTTATGATGCATGACAAAGATATTTTGAAGCTTGATTCACTGTTATTGTTTTACATTATTGAACCTTCTCCACTTTCTTCTGTAACTTCTGGATTTCCCCGTGGTGGATAAATAAAATGAATTAATGCTGAATTAAACCTGGTTTAAATGAAAGAACCAGGAGGACGAGAGCAGCTCAGCAGCAGAAACAGCGAGTAGTAAAACAGCAGCAAACTGTGATGTCACAACGTCACATTCCACAGTGACGTGCTGTTCAGCTGCTGAAACACTGTGAGATTCTGCAGCGCAGTTTGAAAGGAAAAGAGACTCCTGTTGGTGTCGATTTGGTTTTATTTAGAAAAATAAGACTAACGCTTCTTAAAAAAAGGATGAATTCACTGAACTTAAGGAAAACTACTTAAAATAAGTTAAACTGTCTGTTGGAATAAGATAATTCTAGTCAATATCACACACATTGTTCCAAAACCAAATACTCTCAGAGGTTAGGATGTCGGTTTGTGAATAGTCGACACATCTTTTCCCTGATTTAACTTTAAGGGTCCTGATTGTAACGAGAAGCTGCTTCTATGGTCTGGTATGGACACTTCACAGATAACAAATAAAACGGTGCATTTAACGTGATGTGGACGGTGCTGATGGGGGGGGCTTTATGGGGGGCGGGGGGCATGCGATGATGTCATAGGATGCAGGCTGTGCGCCTCGAGGACACCGCGCCGAACTTCGTTCTTAAATCGGGTGATTTTACGATCGCACGCGCGCACGCCGACCCGCGCGTGTTGACACGTTATAACACATGGCCGTACGTTACACGCGAAGCCCTCTACGGTTCGGCATTAAATACGTCACAAATTAGCGCCAGGTGCGTTGGCAATGCACGTTTCTTTGCTCCAGAATGTGTCCCATCAGAATCTATGTGGTCAAACATGAAATCCGCTATTTCCGCCGGGTTATTCACGTGTTTATGAATCAAACGTGGGCCGGATGAACGATAAAAAGCGGCACAATCTTAAATTACGTTAGGTGATGACATGCGTTTAGTGCGCGTGTCCAGAAACGCGCATGGACATTACACCGGTGGATTTTTAACTGGAGTTCGGCTCCTATCGCTTTCGTCCCAGCATGGAGGTTTAACTCACGTGAAAAGACAAAAACCGCGACCTGGTGCGGCTCACCTGCCGACTGACACGCGCACCGAGGCGGACATCCTCCGGTACCGGAGCAGCTGGGACCGCCGCGTGGCTCCGGACGCACCGAGGGAGACGTAGCGCTTCCCCCACCGAGGAGACACTTCAGCGGGGCTGGGGCGCGAGGACGCACCGGCGCTGCCTGCCTGGCGTCAAGTTACGTCACCGTACGTAGCTGCTTCCGGATACGACCTTCAAAATAAACTCCGAATGGACGCTATTTGAAGTCAGTCATTTTTACCGATAAAAGTAGGGGTTAAAACGTCTTCAATTGACTGAACCTGTTTCTAATTATTTATTTAATAGTATTTAAAGGATTTGCACTTTAATCCACTTTTAAGTCTTTTTAATCATTAAGAAGTATTCAGACATGTTAAGTTATTACAGATGAAACGTAAAGTAATTATAGAGGCATGATCCCATGCTCACAATGTAATGAATTTGGAGTTCATTGTTCAGCTTGAAAGCATCCAACAAAAGCATGATACTATATAATAATAATAAAAATAATGTATGATAGATTTCACAAAAAAAACAAATTTCATTTCAACTGATGAAGGCAACATCTACTTTATTGTAAAGTCCATTCTCAATGTTTGATGAAGGCTTCAAGTTTCCACACGGTATCCACCAATGTAGTAATTGATGATTCTAATGGCCAGCTCTTCTATAGAAAGTAAAGTTCCTCTTTCCGGTGTTAACAGTATATGTACTTTACTTTGAAGGCAGCTGTCTTGTTTCCGGTATCCCCAGCTTCCTGTCCAGGCTGGTGTGATTTATTTCAGTTTTTATGGCCTGTCACTGCTGTTGTGTCTGTAACGTTCACTTTGTCAAGTTTAGGTGAGAAAAAACATTAAGTCTGCTTCCTGCCACAGAAATCCTGCTGATGACGAGGAGATTTACCTGGAACACGAGCAATTAATTACTGATTGATAAATAGAGGCATCATTTATTAGTTATTTAAGGTTCAGCCTCTCTGTTCCTGGAATATCAATCAGAATTATTAAAGTTAAATTAAAGCTAACGCCACTAATGCTGCAGAGAAACAAGAGAATATTCATATTATCAATAATAGTGATTATTGATAGTCTATAGCTGATATTATCATCAATAGTGATTATTGATAGTCTATAGCTGATATTATCATCAATAGTGATTATTGATAGTCTATAGCTGATATTATCATCAATAGTGATTATTGATAGTCTATAGCTGATATTATCAATAATAGTGATTATTGATAGTCTATAGCTGATATTATCAATAATAGTGATTATTGATAGTCTATAGCTGATATTATCATCAATAGTGATTATTGATAGTCTATAGCTGATGTTATCAATAATAGTGATTATTGATAGTCTATAGCTGATATTATCAATAATAGTGATTATTGATAGTCTATAGCTGATATTATCATCAATAGTGATTATTGATAGTCCATAGCTGATATTATGAGGAGTCCGTTCTGACTCACCTGAACACAGCCTGAAGTCTCCCTGCGGCATCATGCTCTTCATCCTGAAAGCTTCTTCTGGGTGGTTGAAGCGGAAAAAAGCCGACTGGCCGAAACACAGCATACAGCCTGAAAAACATACAGCAAACATCCTACTTGTTAAATTACACATCAAAACATGGGTCACAATCAGGAATGATGTGCTATTACAATATCCACCAAAAAGTTTCATGACATATACTGCAAAAGATTTCTCATTGAGAACAAATGGGCGGAGGTGGAAAAATGAACAAATCAAGAGTTTTGCCGCCTTCGTTTTGTCAGTGGAAGCTGAAATGGAAGACCAGCGCAGAGGGAGGAAAATGCTGTTCATCTCTACATTTCTGTCTGCCTCTACCTGCAGCCATCGTCATTGGAAACCAATTCAGGTTGAAATGGACTTTTGAAATGTCAAATGTGTGAAGACTTTTGACTTTTTGAGGATAAGACAAGAAGACTGATACCACTCAATAGGAATGCAATTAGCTTAGCTTAGCATAGCTTAGCATGCAGGCTGGAAATATAGGGTAACTAGCCTGCTAGCTAGCCTGCTTAAAAAGGTGAAACATCCGAGACAAAAGAAACAGAAAATACAGACTAAACAGACGAGTTTTTAATCAGCACAGAACCAAGAACAAAACAAAAAAAGGACGTGGAGTTCCTGTTTTACAGAAAATCCTGGAGAAACAACAGGACGTAGACTCATTAGTAGACTCATTTTACCTTTATTTATTAAAGTTAAATAATATTCAGGCCACTAACACTGCAGGAAACATGAGTAGAAACATCCAGATGTGTCCAGTGGTTGGTTTCACTGCATTTCCTCATATTACTGAGTAAACGTTAAATAAACATCAATACGACTGAAGCTGCTTTGGTTTGCTGCTGCATTTGAAACTAGATCGTTCAGATTGTTCTAACCCCCTAAAACGACCCTGTTGTTTATTCTTGTCATTCTTTGTCTGCTGACCATCTTTGGTTCCACAGCTTGTATCTGTGATCTGCTGCCTCGCCCCGACATCCTGAACCACAGGAAGTTCATCCAGTTATAGAGATAAGACGCTAGAAAAAACGTTTTCTTCTTTTTCTCTGATGTATTTTGTCTTTTTGCTCATATTTCACAGTGAGATTGCAGGAATTTAAACAGAAGATTTTTTCATGTTTCTCTGTTCTAAATGTCCCTTAAAGGATATTTTTCTACTTTTTATCTCTTAACATGTGAGTGGACAAATCTGCTTCAGTTAATGATTATTGATTATTGGAACAAAGAGAAATAGTCTCAGTAAATAAAAAACCTCAGTTCAGATTTAAAATGATAAAATCATGTTGAACACAAACCCAACCAGCTTCAGTCGTATTGATCTGTTTATTTAACGTTTACTCAGTGAGATGAGGAAATGCAGTGAAACCAACCACTGGACACATCTGGATGTTTCTCCTCATGTTTGGCCCTAACAATAATTTAATGTAATAATATGTTTAGAATGCGTCTGCTATGGTCCAGGCTGAGCCTTAAAACACACAAACGGCTCCTCCTGCTGTCACGCACCACGAAGCTGGATCACAGATAAGCGATCACCTGTTGTTGCTTCCTGGATACAGGACCATTGTCCCGCTGGGATTCTGAGGTAAAGTCGTCCAGTGGGAGCAGAGATAAGGTGAGATAATACCGAGGTGTGGACGGAAAGTTCTCGTCAGGCGTGCAGACAGCGTTTTATTCCTGGACCCTGGACCTGGACTTCACTTAGAACAAGGTCTGATGTCCAAACACGACCAGAGCTGCAACTAACGAATATTCAGTTAAATCCTGGTCAGGTGATGTGCTCATTAACCTCTGACATGTAGGAGCCTCCTCCAAACGTCCCATTCAGCAGCTTTTTCCTGTTTTTCTACAGCGAGGCTCCTCAACATCCACAGTTTGACTCGTGGCGGACGCCCGACCAAAGTTATGCTGAGGGCCGCTGCAGGGAAACAAAAACGCTGACGGAAATTTAAAGACCAGAGCTGCAACCGCCAGAAAGCCTGATGCAGATACGTGCGACTTCCACCAATATGAACCATCAATTTAACTGGTATTTACACCACCACGATGCACGTGTCAGCAGTTCTTCAGGGCAGGTTCCATGTCTGCAGACACGGTAGAAACGGCAGAGACGGCGAGTGAACAGAAAACCTACATGTTCAGAGACCTGATGGATGATTCTTAAAACTGTATTTATTTACTTTATTAAGTTTCTGATTTTCTCATCTTACCAAACGTCAAATCTCTATTGCATGTTTATTTTGTAGCTTTCAGTCCTTTTGTTCAGCCACAGCCTCCTGAACATTAACCCTGAACACAGCTGCTGTCTCCTTCACTTTCATTACAAAATGAGCATACAACATAGCTTATAATGACAGCTACATTATTTATGCTCCATCTATCACCTAAACATCTAAACGTTAAAGTCACAACACACAAATGACCAACTTGGATTTAATTTCTCTTTCTATGTCTTCCTGGTTCTTTCCCATTGTGTTTCTGTGGTTTCATGTGTGCAGTTATTTGTCAATAAATGAAACGGCTCCTTGATGATATTAAACTTAAACTTAAAAATGATTCCCTCATTCAGGTCTGTGGACAGATTTCCTGGTTTGAAACATCAGTTCTTCTAAAGGATTCATTTGTCAGGATTCCTCCCACAAACACGTCGCTGAGATCAGCACAAACTGCTGCGGCTGAAACAGAGATCCATTCAATCAGGAAATATGAACGTCGCCATTTTCATAATTACAGTCAAGTCATATCGGAAAATGACAAGGAGACAAGGAGTGTGTGTGTGTGGGTGTGTGTGGGTGTGTGTGTGATGAAATCCCCCCAAGCTAATCAGTTAGATTGATTCCCTGACATTGTGTGTGTGTGTGTGTGTATTATGTGGAGGTCCACTCATACATTGACATTGCTTTAAGCTCCAAGTCCCCTCTTGGCAATTATTTAAAACATTTTCAGTAACGTTAGTGTAAGAGACCTGAGAAGTAAATTTTATATTCCTTACATAATGTCGTGGTGTTTTTGTAACATAACGTCGTGGTGTTTTTGTAACGTAGCATCGTGGTGTTTTTGTAACGTAGCATCGTGGTGTTTTTGTAACGTAGCATCGTGGTGTTTTTCTAACATGGCGTCGTGGTGTTTTTCTAACATAACGTCAAGGTGTTTTTCTAACATAACGTCAAGGTGTTTTTCTAACATGGACTCGTGGTATTTTTCTAACATGGCACAAGGCGTGTTTTTAACATCGCGCCGCCAGGAGCGAGGACACAAAGATCATCACCACCTTCCCTCAAGGACGCCATGAGCCTCTCTAATAAAACACTGAGTGGATTACAGAGCACCATGATGCAAACATGACTGATACAGATTGAGTCAAGGTGAACATTTATATTTAGAACTCACCAGTCAGCAAAATAAAAAAAAGACATCAGGGCCGTTTTCTCTGAAAAATAAAACAACTAATCAGGAGATTTTTCCTAATTCTGAATGTCTAAATAGACTTGTTGTATTGAACAACAAGGCTATTTTGAAAATGAATGAATCTATAGATTGTTGACACGAGTTGTTTGATTTTACTAGCAGAATAATAATTATTAGAGTAATAGCTGGTGATTCATGTAATAGAAGAAGCTGGAAATTTTGACAATCACTATTATAGTACACTTAAGGAAATAATTAGACTTGAGATAGAACCAGATAATTTAAACATTTTCATCTTTAAAAACGACTGAAATTGATAAATTGACTATCAAGATAGTAATTATTGCAATAGTTGGCAATAATCAATTATTGAATAATCAATAAAGCTCTTAACTCTTAACATTATAGTCATTGAAATCCATTGTAATGTACAGTATATCTGTCAGCATCATCTCAAGCTTTAAACTACTACAGTAGACATACGTCATTAATAGGTGGCCACTAATTGATTAATTGGCTGATGGTTGCAGCTCTACTGCCAAATTAAATTAATCCTTATTTTTGCCCTTGTTAAGATCATAATTTTCCATTCACACCAATTTCTTGTTCCAAACTCACCAGCAGCGTAGAAACTTCTGTTTTTCTACCGAGTTGAAAAGTTAAGGCGACGAGAAAAAACGTAGAATCCCGACCTCAGAGAAAATAGGTTGTGGGAGCTGAAGGATGGCGTGCAGCGGCCTGGTATTATCTGGTGTTTAGCTCCTCCAGTTTATCTGATATATCTGTGTTTATCGGCCGCTGAGCTCCCTGCTGATTCCAAATACTCAGTCAGTCGCTTCCTGCTGCAAAGACCCTCAGAAGACTCAAGGAGCCTTCTACTCCGTCTGATAACAACACGAGCCTGACAAATACTTATAGAAGCCACAAACAGCACCAGGCATGTCGCTGCTGCTAGTACACCCCCTTTCCTGACTCTCTCAACTTCTAAATATCAATTAAGGCTTAAATGACTCTCTGCCCTAAAACATAAATAGGTTATAAAAATATCTAAAATTTTCTCATTTTCTCTGGGGGTGGTGGATAACCCAAAGAATCTGGGACAGGATAGGATACAGGAGAAAAAACAATAAAACACCTTCTTCTATTTTCTGCTTTATTTTTTGTGGCTTTCTCAATTTCTCTTTCTTAAATAAAGTTTCTTACTATAATACAGCGGCAGGTGTGTTATTTTAAATGTTCTGTGTACTATTACTACTACTACTACTACTACTACTACTACTACTATTACTACTACTACTACTACTACTGTTAGTGGCTGACTCAGAGAGCCTTGCAGTAATTACAATGTGTTTAATGGAAAAAGAAACCTTGAATCTTAAAAGGTTTTTTGTGTATGGGCTGAATCTGCTGCTGTAGTTGCCTGGCATTAAAATAATTTGCATCAAAACACTTAATATATATATACCACCATGCACCTTTAACACATGTGGCCTGACACTGTTACCATGGCAACAACATTCATGAGGCGGCTGTAGCTTAGAGGTAGAGCAGTCGTCCACCAATCAGAAAATTGGTGGTTCGATTCCCGGCTCCTCCAAGCTGCATATCGTTGTATCCTTGGGCAAGATGCTTAACCCCGATTTGCCTCCGATGGGATGTGCCGTCGGTGTATGAATGTGGGGTGAATGGGTGAATGGACATGGAATGGAGTAAAGCGCTTTGAGTGGTCAAAAAAGACTAGAAAGGCGCTATATAAATGCAGGCCATTTTTCTCCCTCTGCGCTGGTCTCCCATTTGAGCTTTGACTGACAAAACAAAGGCCGGCGATGAGAAAACTGATGATCTGTTTATTTTTTGACCTCGTCCTATTCATTCTCTATGAGAAATTTGTATTTTGCAGATATAGTATTTACACACCATTCCTGATGGTTTATGTGTTTCCAGGAAATAGGATGAGTTCAGTGCGAAAAATCTGTCTTGAAGAGGAATAAGAAAAGTCCACAGTAGCAATAGCAGCCTTTAGCTGTTAATATCTGAAGAGAGGAAGTTCAGGAGATGGGAATAACAATATATATATAAATAATCCACCAAAGAACAATAATAAGTTAAATAATCAACTTTCTAAATGATGTGTCCTGTATGTGTTTTTCCCCACAGTAAATGTTCAATTGTCCGGTTAAAATAAGTAAAAGTATATTTGGGTCATTGTTGGCAAGATGAGAAAGTCAAAAAGTTCAGTTTTAAGAAACATTCATCAGGTCTATGAAAATGTACATTTTGTGTTTATGTTGGTTTCTTTTCATTTGAAAGTTTTCTATTTACAAAAATCAGACAGAATGTGTGATTTTTTGACTCAAAATGTTGAATGGTGTAACTGAAAAACAATGATAAAATTACCGAGAAATGAAACTATATCATACTTTAAACTATCTGGGACCATGTTTTTAGGGTTACACAGCGTCAGTTTGGATATTATTCCATAAAACAGAGTGAATGAAAAGCAGCAGCTAGAACTCCAGGAACGTTTCCAGAGGAACAGCCTGACCAGTAGGAACCATCCAGAGATTCCTTCTCTCTGCTGTTCTGGTCTGAAAAACGTCTGTGGACCAAAGCTTTTTTTCCTTCATTTCTGGTACGACCACATTAAATCTTTCCAATGAGTCGGCTTCCCAGAAGATTAGATCAGAGGATCCAGAGTTGGTCGAGGCGAGAAGGTTTTACATTCTACTGGGATGAGTTCATGTGAAGTCAGGATGTGACAGAAGAGCTGCTGTTGTCTGAAGGCCAGAACGTCTGCTGGAGTAGAACAACATGGACGTGGTTCTACTCCTCACTCATTCTCCCTTTAACACATTGAGCCACAGGTTCTGTCAGTTTTCATGCATTTAATCAGTTGAGTTTTTTAGTCACATTAGTAGTTTAAGTCATATTGTTAGTTTTAGTCATATTGTTAGTTTGAGTTGTTTCCTGCAGACATTTTAGTGTGTGTGTGTGTGTGGGGGGGGGGGGGGGGTTATCTTTATATATTTAAACACACAGTCCACCAGTATGTGAGTAGCCAACATCAGACTGGAGCAGCAGAACCAACAAGAAACATCACAGAGCTCCAAGAATCCAGGAACTAACTTTTTAACCAGTTAGTCAACCAGACAGGAAACAGCGTTTGTGATGTCACAGCGTTTGTGATGTCACCAGCGTGGAGCCGCAGACAAAGGGATGCCCGACACTATGGAAACGCTGGTGGTTTACAACCTGAGCAAAGGCCAGAGAGTCGATCCCACCGGTTAATCAATGACCAGGTCAAAGAAACACAAACCACTCAGAGATAGGGACGAACACACACACACACACACACACACTTTTAAGTTCATGTTGTGCATTCAATTCAATTAGCCCAGTGCTTCTCAATTATTTTCTGCCCCCCCCCCCTCTATGGAAGAAGAAGTATAAATTGTTATAAGTACCTCTGCATAACACTGTGTCCTTATTAACGTATAAGAGAATAAAAAAGAAAGAAATATGGACCAACAAAGAATAGCTTTATTAACTAACAGAAAAGATTTAAAGTGCATCTGAAATTAGAAATAAAATTAAATCCTTAATTAAACATTTTCTGACTGACCATGTCAAACCATATGATACTGAAAAATAAAACTACATAAATGTTCTTATCAGTGATTGTGGTGTAATGTCTTTAATGTCTCTGTCTCCAACATTTCAGACTCAGTAACACACCGGTCTTTCACAGTGAACCAAGCGCTACAGACGCTTCGTCATATTTCCTCGTCTTAGCTTTGGGAGACTTTCGTTTGTCTCTTTATCTCCGTCTCTCTCCGCCTGTCTTCTCATCCCTGTTAAATATGTTTTCATGGTGTCACTTGGTGTCTACACTTCATACTCATACTCTGTGCTGTATGCTCCCTGTGAACACTCTGCTGCCCCCTAATGGAGTGGAGGTGCAACTGCACTTTATTCTCGGACAGTAAAAAAAAATCAAAATAAAACAATAAAGTAGCATGTTCCCCGAGGTCTAGCACACCCCCTTGACAGAGGCTCCCGCCCCACCAGGGGGGGCTCGCCCCAATATTTGAGAACCACTGAATTAGAATGTGGGTCACACACAAAAACTCCAGTCAAAGGTTGAGTGCTACCGCAGCATCTCAGTGTTTGAGGTAGTTTCACTATAGTTGACACAATTTAATTATAATTATTAAAGGAAAATTATAACGTGGGGAGACATGAGGAGAATTCAGGGTAAATATAAGATCAATACGCCTGAAGCTGGTTTGGTTTGTGTTCCACATGTTCTTTAGCATTTTCAAATCAGAACCAAGGTTTTTTATTTATTGAGACCATTTCTCTTTTTTCTAATAATCAATAATCATAAACTGAAGCAGATTTGTCCACTCACATGTTAAGAGATTAAAAAGTAGAAAAATATCCTTTAAGGGACATTTAGAACAGAGAAACATGAGATTAATTAGTGATTGGAGAGAATCTCAATCTGAAGATGATGTTATCAATAATAGTGATTATTGATAGTCTATAGCTGATATTATCATCAATAGTGATTATTGATAGTCTATAGCTGATATTATCATCAATAGTGATTATTGATAGTCTATAGCTGATATTATCAATAATAGTGATTATTGATAGCCTAAAAATAAATCTCTAAAAAATGAAGTAAAGGCAGAGTGTGCAGGATCTCCACTGAAAACATATGAATGTAATGTAATCCTTCTCGATCCTCACTAGAGGAGGGTGGTGTGTTCGTATGTTTTCTGCTTAAAAGTCAAATACAGCCACATAAACACCCCTCTCACTTCTCTGGGGTCAGAACTGATGACTTCATGAGTTCATATTTTGGTTATTTTCTAGCTCTTCTTTAATGTAAATCCTACTCACTCGTCCTGTGTGACCTCAGAAAGGCGCCTCTGTTAACAGCACAACAAAAGGCGTAAAATGTGACGTGGGTGCGTGAAAAGAATCTGACACGACGTGCAAAGTGACAAATGTAATTAGTGACGGGAGGATTCCACAGCGCCATGCAGCTCTGGGTCAGAACCGGCTTTTCCCACAATGCAACTGGATCACAGCTTTCATAAGACTGGGATGACATCAACTTTTTAGCTGAAGTCTATAATATAAAACTAAAAATATAAAACAGGTGGACTGGCCCTTTAAAACACAGCAGATGCAGCATCAGTCTCACAGCGAGAGGATGGAGCATGGAGGAGGCTGGTTACTGAACAGATGTCCCCCCACCTCCCTGCAGCTCCTTCCATTGTCACAAAAAGTAACCCCCCCCCCTTCCAAAGGCAGATGGCTGCAGATCAGTAAATCAATACAAAACCAAACTATTGATCTACAGTGATACTGCGTGGATCAATAAAGGTTCACATCAATTAAAAAAAGTGAGAATTCAGATCAGGAGAAACAAAGATATGAGAGTAAAATCAAGAAAATGTAGACTATCAATATTGAATATTGATAATATCAGCTATAGACTATCAATAATCACTATTATTGATGATATCAGCTATAGACTATCAATAATCACTATTATTGATAATATCAGCTATAGACTATCAATAATCACTATTGATGATAATATCAGCTATAGACTATCAATAATCACTATTATTGATAATATCAGCTATAGACTATCAATAATCACTATTATTGATAGTATCAGCTATAGACTATCAATAATCACTATTATTGATAATATCAGCTATAGACTATCAATAATCACTATTGATGATAATATCAATCCCACTGTCACGTCCTCCGAGGAGGAAGCAGAGACTGGGGACCCAGGGGCGGACTCGTCCATCACCCTGGCTGAAGTCACTGAGGTGGTTGGCAAGCTCCTCGGTGGCAAGGCTCCGGGGGTGGATGAGATCCGTCCTGAGTACCTCAAGTCTCTGGATGTTGTGGGACTGTCTTGGCTGACACGTCTCTGCAACATCGCGTGGCGGTCGGGGACAGTACCTGTGGAGTGGCAGACCGGGGTGGTGGTCCCTCTGTATAAGAAGGGGGACCGGAGGGTGTGTTCCAATCACAGGGGAATCACACTCCTCAGCCTTCCCGGTAAGGTCTATTCCAGGGTGCTGGAGAGGAGAATCCGACCGATAGTCGAACCTCGGATTCAGGAGGAGCAGTGTGGTTTTCGTCCCGGTCGTGGAACACTGGACCAGCTCTATACTCTCCATCGGGTCCTCGAGGGCTCATGGGAGTATGCCCAACCAGTCCACATGTGTTTTGTGGATCTGGAGAAGGCATTCGACCGTGTACCTCGTGGTGTCCTTTGGGGGGTGCTCTGGGAGTATGGGGTCCGGGGCTCTTTGCTAAGGGCTGTCCGGTCCCTGTATGACCGGAGCAGGAGCTGTGTTCGCATTGCCGGCAGTAAGTCAGACCTGTTCCCAGTGCATGTTGGACTCCGCCAGGGCTGCCCTTTGTCACCGGTTCTGTTCATTATATTTATGGACAGAATTTCTAGGCGCAGCCAGGGGCCGGAGGGGGCCTGGTTTGGGAACCACAGGATTTCATCTCTGCTGTTTGCAGATGATGTTGTCCTGATGGCTTCTTCGAGCCAGGACCTGCAGCAGGCACTGGGGCGGTTTGCAGCCGAGTGTGAAGCGGCTGGGATGAGAATCAGCTCCTCCAAATCCGAGGCCATGGTTCTCGACCGGAAAAAGGTGGTTTGCTCTCTCCGGGTGGGTGGTGAGTCTCTGCCCCAAGTGGAGGAGTTCAAGTATCTCGGGGTCTTGTTCACGAGTGAGGGAAGGATGGAGCGTGAGATTGACAGGCGGATCGGTGCAGCGTCTGCAGTGATGCGGTCGCTGTATCGGTCCGTTGTGGTGAAGAAGGAGCTGAGCCGGAAGGCGAAGCTCTCGATTTACCGGTCAATCTACGTTCCTACCCTCACCTATGGTCATGAGCTTTGGGTAATGACCGAAAGGACAAGATCGCGTATACAAGTGGCTGAAATGGGCTTCCTCCGCAGAGTGGCCGGGCGCACCCTTAGGGATAGGGTGAGGAGCTCGGTCACACGGGAGGAGCTCGGAGTAGAGCCGCTGCTCCTACACATTGAGAGGAACCAGCTGAGGTGGCTCGGGCATCTGCTCAGGATGCCTCCTGGACGCCTCCCTAGGGAGGTGTTCTGGGCATGTCCCACCGGGAGGAGGCCCCGGGGAAGACCCAGGACACGCTGGAGGGACTATGTCTCTCGGCTGGCCTGGGAACGCCTTGGGGTCCCACCGGAGGAGCTGGAGGACGTGTCCGGGGTGAGGGAAGTCTGGGAGTCCCTGCTTAGACTGCTGCCCCCGCGACCCGGCCCCGGATAAGCGGAAGACAATGGATGGATGGATGGATGGATGATGATAATATCAGCTATAGACTATCAATAATAATGAATATACTCTGAACACATCTTTTCTCTCATGTTTCCTGCAGCATTAATGAACATGAATTGAACTTTAATCGTCATAATTAATCCTGCATGCACGCACACACACACACACACACACACACACACACACACACACACACACACACACACACACACACACACACACACACACACCAGCTGCTGCTTCAGACCTGGTCTCCGGTGGCCCCCCTGGAGCCTGCAGCCCACCTCACTTTCACAGCAGCCTGGCGACTGTTTGCAGAGGGGGTTGTTCTGAGTCCTGCTGCACGTGTCAGAGGTGACAGAGAATGTGGAGAGGCTGCACCTACAAACTAAACCTAATTCAATCTATATTTCCTCTATTTTCTAATTTTTCTAACCCTAAAGTGAAATGCCACCAGCGGGGGAAACGGTCTAGAAACACAAACATCCCTGTATAGTCCACATACCCGTCAAGCATGATCAGAACTTGTGAACCCGGAGGCCTCTGAATAAGCAGAATGCATGAAAGGGAAGCTCTATTCTATTCCAGTGAGCGGCTCTGGTCGGGTCACATTGGAGTCCAGGAATAGCCGTGTAACAGTAGACAGACACAGTGAGGTCTGGGCGTCTGGCAGACGTCTATATGTTTGTAGTCTATAAACAGAACTCACATGGATGCAGCGGGAAGTCGGGACTTAACAGTCCTGGACTGAGCTGGGGACAGCTACCACAGGTGCATAGCCTCGCACCAGACTCCATTACAAATATAGCCATTTTTAGGTTTTCTGCCAGCACAGAACAAAGCATCTGTGTTGGAGGATGATCAAACATCTCGTTAGCGTCAGCGTGGTGTTCTGGTAGATTCGGCACGAAAGTACTACCCAGAAGCTCTTTATTTAGGTTATAATAATGTGCCAATAAGGCCGAGTTAGTGAAAAGGGTGAAACTTAAAAAGCGAGACTAACATCAAATTAAAAAAGATACAAAAAAAATGCATGAAAATCATGAAGTAATGATCATTTTAGTGGGGGGATGTGTACAAATAAGTTAAGTACAATTTTAAGGTACTTGTAAATGGGAATCGAGCCATCGATCAGTGGTATAATCCTATGTTGGCATTTCAATTTAAGGCACATTGATGATATTGATGATATCAGCTATAGACTATCAATAATCACTATTATTGATAATATCAGCTCTAGACTATCAATAATCACTATTGATGATAATATCAGCTCTAGACTATCAATAATCACTATTGATGATAATATCAGCTCTAGACTATCAATAATCACTATTGAGGATAATGTCAGACTACCATGTCTAATATTGTTCAGCTATGGCTGTTTTCAGTTACACTGTGAATTTCCCTTCACTTGCTTTCAAATTAAAAACTGCAGCAGCTTTGTATTTGTAAACTCTGTAAAGACAAGAACACCTAGTCTAGTCTAAATAAAGGATCAGGACTGGTTCACTATGATGAAGCTTCAAACATCAACTTATCTCATAACTATATAGGACTTGTAATATACTACAACACACACAGTGATAAATAGAATAATATAAAACAGTTTTAAAGCTTAGTCAGGTTGTAATCTGCTCCCAGTGTGTATGGTTGCTCCTCATGACAGTTAGTACTTCATGTGTGTTTTCCTGTGCTAGGGGCACCGGATAGCACGGTCCCCGGTGCACCAAATAGTGATAGTGAATTAATAGTGAATTAATAGTGAATTGATAGTGAATTAATAGTGAATTAATAGTGAATTAATAGTGAAATAATAGTGAATTAATAGTGACATAATAGTGACATAATAGTGACATAATAGTGACATAATAGTGAATTAATAGTGACATAATAGTGACATAATAGTGACATAATAGTGAATTAATAGTGACATAATAGTGAATTAATAGTGACATAATAGTGAAGTAATAGTGACATAATAGTGAATTAATAGTGACATAATAGTGACGTAATAGTGAAGTAATAGTGACATAATAGTGACATAATAGTGAATTAATAGTGACATAATAGTGACATAATAGTGACATAATAGTGAAGTAATAGTGACATAATAGTGACATAATAGTGAATTAATAGTGACATAATAGTGACATAATAGTGACATAATAGTGAATTAATAGTGACATAATAGTGAAGTAATAGTGACATAATAGTGAATTAATAGTGACATAATAGTGACATAATAGTGAAGTAATAGTGACATAATAGTGACATAATAGTGAATTAATAGTGACATAATAGTGACATAATAGTGAATTAATAGTGACATAATAGTGAAGTAATAGTGACATAATAGTGAAGTAATAGTGACATAATAGTGAATTAATAGTGACATAATAGTGAATTAATAGTGACATAATAGTGACATAATAGTGAAGTAATAGTGAATTAATAGTGATATAATAGTGACATAATAGTGAAGTAATAGTGAATACCAGTGAGAAGAGGCTCCAACAGGAGTCCTGTTTGTCTCCTGGAGTCGCAGGAACTTAATGACTCGCTAGTTACGACATGAAGCGAAACGAGGAGACTTAGTTTAAATATACATAAACTACACGTTTATACTCCGAGTCCACAGCACGTGCGTGCTCTGACAATGTGCGCATGTTTAACTAAAAGACGTTTTATCACAGTACGCCCAAAAAATAAAAAGAATTAAAAAAAGAGCTGGCTTCGGACGTGTAATTCCGGGTTTGACCTGCTGTTTGGTGAATGGGAGGCGGGGGCGCTGTGGAGCAGCTGGAACTACAAACTTAGCGACATAAAACGCACTCTTATCGTACAAAA
This sequence comes from Eupleurogrammus muticus, assembly GCA_036785175.1. NCBI lineage: Eukaryota > Metazoa > Chordata > Actinopteri > Scombriformes > Trichiuridae > Eupleurogrammus > Eupleurogrammus muticus. The sequence continues at coordinate 893,690 of JAYKQN010000046.1, read as the reverse complement.
ATGTGTTCTTTTCCTCCAAATAACATGGGAGGAAAAGAACACAACCAGGACTCGGAAAGCAACAACAGCCCTAACGTCTGTTCTTCATCATTAGTAAACGTAGGAGAAGCAGGAGTGAAACGTACCGAGCCCGGTCTGTCTAACGGCTTGGCTCTGGTTCGGGCAGGTGCTGGACCCAAACAGACTTTAAGAAGGAACAGAAAGCTGCAGACAGAAGAAGAACTCACTCTAGGTCCGGTGGAAGGTCCTCGCTGCTTCCATCCTCCACGTGTTTCTCTGCGTTCTGCTGCGATGAGCAACAACAGCAGCTTTACGGCTGTTTATGGCGCTTTGTGATGCTAATCCTGAAGCTACAGGCTGCACATGTCTGCTGCAGCTGTCTGTGGGTCTGTCTGTCTCTGTCTGTGTCTGTCTCTGTCTGTCTGTCTGTCTGTGTCTGTCTGTCTGTCTGTGTGTCTCTCTGTCTGTCTGTCTGTCTGTCTGTCTGTGTCTGTCTGTCTGTCTGTCTGTCTGTCTGTCTGTGTCTGTCTGTCTGTCTCTGTCTGTGTCTGTCTGTCTGTCTGTCTGTCTGTGTCTGTCTGTCTGTGCGTCTGTGTCTGTCTGTCTGTCTCTGTCTGTGTCTGTCTGTCTGTCTGTCTGTCTGTCTGTGTCTGTCTGTCTGTCTGTCTGTCTGTCTCTGTCTGTGTCTGTCTGTCTGTCTCTGTCTGTGTCTGTCTGTCTGTGCGTCTGTCTGTCTGTGCGTCTGTGTGTCTGTGTCTGTCTGTGTGTCTGTGTCTGTCTGTCTGTCTGTGTGTCTGTGTGTCTCTGTCTGTCTGTCTGTGTCTGTCTGTCTGTCTGTCTGTGTGTCTGTGTGTCTCTGTCTGTCTGTCTGTGTCTGTCTGTGTCTGTGCGTCTGTGTCTGTCTGTCTGTCTGTCTGTGTCTGTCTGTCTGTCTGTCTGTCTGTGTGTGTGTCTGTCTGTCTGTGTGTGTGTCTGTCTGTCTGTGTGTCTGTGTCTGTCTGTGTGTCTGTGTCTGTCTGTCTGTCTGTGTGTGTGTCTGTCTGTCTGTGTGTGTGTCTGTCTGTCTGTCTGTCTGTGTCTGTCTGTGTGTCTGTGTCTGTCTGTCTGTGTCTGTCTGTCTGTCTGTGTCTGTCTGTGTGTCTGTGTCTGTCTGTCTGTCTGTCTGTCTGTCTGTCTGTGTCTGTCTGTCTGTCTGTCTGTCTGTGTCTGTCTGTCTGTCTGTGTCTGTCTGTCTGTCTGTGTGTCTGTGTCTGTCTGTGTCTGTCTGTGTCTGTCTGCCAGATCTATGCTATGCTATACTATACTATACTATGCTATGCCATGCTATGCTATGCTATGACATGGTTTGCTATTGGTATGCTATGCTATGCTATGCTATACTATACTATACTATGCTATGCTATGCTATGACATGGTTTGCTATTGGTATGCTATGCTATGCTATACTATACTATACTATACTATGCTATGCTATGCTATGACATGGTTTGCTATTGGTATGCTATGCTATGCTATACTATACTATACTATACTATGCTATGCTATGCTATGACATGGTTTGCTATTGGTATGCTATGCTATGCTATACTATACTATACTATACTATGCTATGCTATGCTATGACATGGTTTGCTATTGGTATGCTATGCTATGCTATACTATACTATACTATGCTATGCTATGCTATGCTATGCCATGCTATGCTATTGGTATGCTATGCTATGACATGGTTTGCTATTGGTATGCTATGCTATGCTATGCTATGCTATGACATGGTTATGTATGGTATTGGCAATTGATCTGCGAGATGCTTCCAGGAAATCAATCCAGGTTAAATAGTTGAATAAAGCGACCATTCATGTCCTGTCATTAGCCTCTTCCCAGTGTGAATGTTTGTCATATAATATTATAATAATAATGCTCTTATAATATATAATAAGCAAGCCTTAACTGCACCTTTCCCTGAATAATCCTGAACAAGCTGAATCCAGCAAACAGCCTTTTATCCCTTCAAACATCAGCTCTGGCTTTGAACAAACTGCCTGTGTTTTTATTGCTGGGTTCCCCCTCGCTTCACATTAGAAATCCACAAGGATTACCACTGAGCAAATTCCATTTTCAAGCAGCAACACTCTTGTTGATTGTTGTTGTGATTTCACTTGTATTTGCAGTAATCTATGCTTAACTCTAAAATAAAAAAATGTGATTTCAGTTGATTAACTGTATTCTGATACAGTTAGTGTGACTACTGTGTTTTATTTTATTTGATATTGTATAAAGCAATGTGCTACAGTTGATGGTGGCTTACAGTGTTTAACACGTAGATACGTGCAGCATTTGCAGTGGTTAAGCTGTTCAGCAGCAGTTTTACAGATAAAGAGGATTAAGTCATCAGCATCAGGTTCTATTGGTTTCTGAAGGATTCTCCTCACCTGCTCCAGGTGGACTACTACTGACTCACGATGACTCAGAACCAGTCAGAGTCTGAGCTGCTTCCTGTTTTATCACCCTGAACTCCTCTCAGCTTCCAGGAGCCTGGTGGACCCTGGTTTACTCTCATTCTTCAACCTGAAACCCTCCTCCAGGGGCTAAAGTGGGATCAGTGTGGGCCAGTATAAATAGCAGCTCGTGCTCAGGTTACCCAGCCCCAGACCTGCTCCTGGACACCAGATACGACCACGACCCTCTAAACACGGTTCACCATCCAGGAGCCTCACACCCACAAACACTGCTCCTCACAGCCCATCTCATGAGATTCGTGCCTTAAGATGTTTTAGAACAGAAAGTGTAGGAAACCCAGGAGCAAACCTATAGAGAGCTGAGCCTGCCACAACCAAGAATCAACAAACAATCACTCAGTACATAAGTGGGTCAGTGACGATCGTGTTTGGCCAAATGAAAGTCAAAGACTTTTAAAACACAGTTTTAAGAAGCACTGGTCAGTTCTCTGAATGTACATTTTGTGTTCATGGTGGTTTCTTGTCATTTAAAAGTCCATTTGTGTGTGACGTCAGTCCTCATCACTTTATTTTATTTATGTATATGTGTGTATAAATGTTGTGTTTGTATGTTACGTGTGGCCTAACAGCACTTATCCTCTTATGGCAAAAAACACACAAAACTGTGACTTTTGTAATAAAATGGTAAAAGTGGACTTTTAAATGACATGAACACAAATTGTAAAATTTGTCTGCAGAAATTGATGAAAATAATGATGACAGTCCTCTATACCAATGGTTCTACATTCTGTCATTGTGGAATCATATTGTAAATACATGACTCTTCCTTCTGGGGCCAGTCACAGCAGCAGGAAGTTTCTCGCTGTGACTAATGAGGGTTCGACCCAAAGACGGCCTGACGCAAACTACGTTAACTTTCTGTGATTAAAATAACACAATGACACACTTCCTCTCTGTAGGAGTCACAGCTGGATCCACACAGAGGAGTAAATGACACTGAAAAACTGTCTGCTTGGTAAAATCAGTCACATATTGAAGGGAATTATTGTATCGCACATTATTTTAGGATTTTAGTCTTTAAAAAAATGGTGAAAGCATTTAATCCCAGCAACTATAGTTACTGAAGTCTAGGGTTCTCTCTCTCTGTATATATATATATATATATATATATATTTCAATCAAATGAATGACAACGTGAAAGAAAGGGAGGGAAGGGGGTAACAGGGAGGAAGAGTCATTTCATTCATAATGATCTTCTGCAGCAGCAATTATAGTGTTTTCATTAAAATCCTACTGACCGACCAATAGGAAAGCAGCGACTCAGGCCCCATTCAAACCGACCAAATAGGAAACTACTGATGTTTTGACAACGCTCACAGAGGAACCATGGACCGGCTGTGGTCACGGGGATGACGAATAGGAATCTGCCATGTAGCGTGGTGGTGTCATGGAGTGTGTAGTAAATGTCAGTAGAACAGAAGGAGTGAACTGAAACACAGAAACACATTCACCATCTTTTACCTTCTCGTTCTGTCAGTCAACTCTCAGCATCAGGAGTCAACAGCTGCTACAGCAGTGAAATAAACGGCGTGTGAGCGTCCTCTAGAGGCCGCTGACAGAACAGCAGAAATACACAACTTCATCAGAGCTAACAAAAAACTGTGTGCACATGTTATTGAGTCATTACAGCTGACTACATCTACTACACAGCTGCAGTGTTGAAAATAAGCCCGTGTCTTACCTGATTTTATGGTCCAAAGTCATGGAGTCCCCCTGGGTGTTAAAGTCATGAAGTCACCCTGGGCGTTAAAGTCATGGAGTCACCCTGGGTGTTAAAGTCATGGAGTCACCCTGGGCGTTAAAGTCATGGAGTCACCCAGGGTGTTAAAGTCATGGAGTCACCCTGGGTGTTAAAGTCATGGAGTCCCCCTGGGTGTTAAAGTCATGGAGTCACCCTGGGCGTTAAAGTCATGGAGTCACCCTGGTTGTTAAAGTCATGGAGTCACCCTGGGTGTTAAAGTCATGGAGTCACCCTGGGCGTTAAAGTCATGGAGTCACCCAGGGTGTTAAAGTCATGGAGTCACCCTGGGTGTTAAAGTCATGGAGTCCCCCTGGTTGTTAAAGTCATGGAGTCACCCTGGGCGTTAAAGTCATGGAGTCCCCCTGGGTGTTAAAGTCATGGAGTCACCCTGGGTGTTAAAGTCATGGAGTCACCCTGGGTGTTAAAGTCATGGAGTCACCCTGGGTGTTAAAGTCATGGAGTCACCCTGGGCGTTAAAGTCATGGAGTCACCCTGGTTGTTAAAGTCATGGAGTCACCCTGGGCGTTAAAGTCATGGAGTCACCCTGGGCGTTAAAGTCATGGAGTCACCCTGGATGTTAAAGTCATGGAGTCACCCTGGATGTTAAAGTCATGGAGTCACCCTGGTTGTTAAAGTCATGGAGTCACCCTGGGTGTTAAAGTCATGGAGTCACCCTGGATGTTAAAGTCATGGAGTCACCCTGGTTGTTAAAGTCATGGAGTCACCCTGGTTGTTAAAGTCATGGAGTCACCCTGGGTGTTAAAGTCATGGAGTCACCCTGGGCGTTAAAGTCATGGAGTCACCCTGGGTGTTAAAGTCATGGAGTCACCCTGGGCGGAGGATTCCTACCTTGTGACAGGCGAACAGGTTGTGACACCTGGAGTCCATCCACAGCACAGAGGTTGCCACAGGGGTGCAGCGTGATGACCCCCGACCTGTTGTCGATGTAGCAGTGCTGGGCCGCCACCCCGGGGCCCTGGATACTGACGTCCGTGGGTCCGTGACCCAGCGTGGTCCGACCTGTGGACAAACACGGGTTGGACACGTTTTCCAGATGTCTACAGATTTTAATCATCCATCCATCCATCCATTTTCTATCCCGCTTATTCCCTTTCGGGGTCGCAGGGGTCTGCTGGAGCCTATCCCAGCGCATTTTATGGCGAGAGGCAGGGATACACCCCAGATGGTCGCCAGCCAATCGTGGGGCACACACACCATTCACACACCATTCACACACACACTCACACCTATGGGCAATTTAGATTTGCCAATTAACCTGAGCATGTTTTGTATTGTGGGAGGAAACCGGAGTACCCGGTGAAAACCCACGCAGACACGGGGAGAACATGCAAACTCCACACAGAAAGGTCCCAGACCCAGGCCCAAGGCGGTCTTGAACCTGCGACCTTCTTGCTGTGAGGCAACAGTGCTACCCACTGCTCCACCGTGTCGCCCTTCGTCTAATCCTACTGAGTCAATTAAGGCAAAAACCGGGAACATTTCTTTACTGTGATTGAAGCTTTAACCAGAAAAAGACGTCACTCATGTCATATTATGACATTATCAATAAATATTACCAGACACATGGCTGACCCCCCCTGATAATCAGCCGTGTGTCTGTGACCTGTTTTCTCTGAGTGTGTTTGGGACCCAGCTGTAGTTCAGACTTCTATATAATGCTCCATGTTTTATTTTGCTGCTGACCCTCCGCTCACCCTCGGCCAGCGGCAGCAGCGTGATGGCGGTGCTGAGGCGGCCGCTGCCCAGACTGACCAGATGAGGGCGCTCTGCCTGGAACTTCAGCCCTTTGCCAGTCTCCAGCAGGTCCAGGGGGGTGCTCTGCACAGGGGTCAAAGGTCAAGGATTAACGTTAACCAGGACATAATCATGTAATGTGCTTGTAACAGAGTATTTTATATCACCATACTGCCACGTTTACTTGTAATGGAGTATTTTATACTACTATACTGGTAACAAGTTGAGTCAATGTAGAAACGGTTCTTGTTGTGATGTCACAAAGAGGGAAACAGGATTTTTGCTGCTGCAGGTCGAACCAGGTGCTTTTGGACCATTAAAGCCATCAGTCATTACAGGCTCTTATTACAGGGATTCTCTTATTTTGGTTTTATTGTGTAATGCATTTTTCATTTTGGTGTATGGAAAGGTCTATACAAATGCATTTTTATTATTTAATCAATTTATTGATTTATTAATAATAAATAAAGCTATGGTGAGTGCCTCTGGTTTCCCCTGTTTACCTAAATATTAAATATAACATACAGATTTTACTGAAAGTAAACTGAATGTTTTAGTTTTTTATAGAAAGAAAAACAGCAACAGAAAATGTTGAACACAAACCAAACCAACCTGTAGTTTAATCTGTGAGGCGTTAAATCAATAATAAATTAATAAATTAATAAAGCAGCAGAACAGGTGGAATATAAAAAAACGGAGTGGTGAACGTCTTCACTTCAACCTTCACGTATCCCATAGGCCTGGGGGGCATAGGCTGTCGCCATGGCAACAGAGCTCCGTGATTAAGGAACAGGAAGCGCCGCGGGGCGTGGACGCGCTAACGTCAACATCGCCTGAACAAAAAGACGCAGCTCTTTAGTCTTATTGCTGATTTAATGATGAGGTTAACAGATGCTGAAAAAAACACATTTTGGCTTCTGGCGTCACGACAAACACGATTTGACCTACATTCATCACGAGGAGGAAACCGCAGAATTATCTCAAAGTATCTCACTTTCACTTATATTTTCTTGAATTTTTGTCATTTCAATCTTCTGTGATTTATAAAACACATAAAAATGTAAAAATCAAATAACATGTCAAACATTTTAAATACAAAACCAAAACATTTTTTACTAATACGAGCGACAATGTCCAAACTGGCATGTGGTGAAACGAAGGTTTAAAATGACAAACACAAGATATCAGCTAGTTTTATACTGTAGGTGGATTAAATATGTAAAACTTGTCTTTTTCAGTTACAACATTTAACATTTCATGTAAAACATAAAACATCCCACATTCAAATTTAAAAGGTTAAAATCCTGAAATGTGACATTTTTGGTTGTTTTGATCAGTGAGAGATTTATGGAAAATATGTGTTAAAACTGAGACGTTTAAAGAAGCCTGAGGTGATGTGGTCTGGAGCTGCTGGATCTGGTTTCACTGGGATCAGGTCTAACGGACCCAGACCAGGATCCTGCTGTGGTTCAGGAGCGTTTGTTATGATGTCATAGCTGCAGGATTCTGGGACACGGCGTCTTTCTGCCCCCAAATAAAAGCACAAAGGCTGTGATGTTAATGTGAGATACAACAAAACCTCGTTCTTCAGCTCCTAAAACTCCTGGAATATTAATTCACGTCATCGTGGTGAAGGTCATTATCCCACCACAGGTTTTAGATTTTATTTTCAAAAAGTCTCAAAAACCAAGTGAGCTCTGATGTTTTTATGTTATCATGTTCTTGTTTAAAACCACCAGCAACTATAAAAAACCAAAGTTTACGTCTGTCATTTAATACTCAAAATATGAAATATAAATGTTACTCATTATGTGTTCACAATGACAACAGTAGATAACTAACAATGGTTTTAAGCTAAAAACAGCTCAGCCAATCAGAACAGAGTGGGCGTGTCAGTAGGAAGGGGAGGGGTTTAAGAGTGAGTGTGAGAGAAGGCGACTGCATTGCTGCTACAGGTCGAATTAGGTTAATATGGACCATTTAAAACATTAAAACACACACACACACACACACACACACTCACGTGCAGCGTGTGATGGCGTTCCCTCTCAGGCATGTTCCTGTTCAGATGCTCCATGTCGACGTCTTCCTGCGACACATGAAGATCCTGGAGGAGGAAACACGTCGTTAGTCACCACGAACACAACTAGTGGCCACGGCACCTCAACGTGTTCACGTCACTAGAAGGTTTCAACGTGTTCACGTCACGTCACTAGAAGGTTTCAACGTGTTCACGTCACGTCACTAGAAGGTTTCAACGTGTTCACGTCACGTCACTAGAAGGTTTCAACGTGTTCACGTCACTAGAAGGTTTCAACGTGTTCACGTCCCTAGAAGGTTTCAACGTGTTCACGTCACTAGAAGGTTTCAACGTGTTCACGTCCCTAGAAGGTTTCAACGTGTTCACGTCACTAGAAGGTTTCAACGAGTTCACGTCTGGGTGGGGAGGGTTCATGTCTGATGTGGTCACGACAGTTTAGGAAGTTCCCTATGATGCCGATTAAAATGTTTTATGTTTTTTAAGAAATAGTTGGTGGGATTCCCCCCTCCACATGCTGCCAAAACACACACACACACACACACACACACACACACACACACACACACAGAAACAACAGATGGTAGACAGCATTTAGCGACACATACGTTCCTGACCACTGAGGATGTAACACAAACATACACACACACACACACACACACACACACACACACACACATACACACACACACACGCATGCACGCATACACGCACACACACACACACACGCATACATGCATACATGCATACACACACACACACACACACACACGCACGCACACACACACACACACACACACACACACGCACACACACACACACACACACACACACACACACACACACACGCACGCACGCACACACACACACACACACACACACACACACACACACACACACACAGCTAGCCCAAATCCAACAGATTCCTCACTTCTCCGTCATTTCTGGGATATTTCGGGGTATTTCCATCTGCTCCAGTGCCTATAAATAACATCCAGGTTTTATAATAATCAGCAGGTCAGTGTGAGATGTGACGAAACCACGTGGAGCAAAGATAAATAGAGCGATCCCAGAGTCTAAGGCGTCGATCAGCAGGATGGAAGCAGCAGAAACCAACACTGCTGCTGTTATACCGTCATGTTGGTGGTACTGGGTCGGCCTGGGGGGCTCACTCACAGAAGACCACAGGAACACACAAAGTCAAACGCTTTAAAAACGCACTTATCTGAGCCAGAGGAGGAGGAAGCTGTTCGCTCAGGCTTCACATTCTTCCATGGTCTTTCTGCTGTCCAGGTCAGCAGCTTCTTTCTGTTTGTCTCTGAGCTGCAGCAGAATGTTCGACCTGTTGCTGCTTGCTGCTCAACGCTGCATTCCTGACCCACAGAGGGGGGCAGAGCCATGAGGCAGCGCCTCTGATGAATAAAGTCTGTGCGATTAAAGGCAGAAGCAACAAAGAGATAGGTGACCTGAAACACGTTGAAACACGTAGCGCAGCAACTTCCAGCAGATTATAACGCATCATTTAGAGGAAAGTGACTCTGATGGTGAAAAAAGTCAAGCTGGCATGTTTGATGGAGATTTAGCTGCTGTTGGAATATCTGTGTGTATGTATATCTATGTGTGTATATACCTGTGTGTATATATTTATGTGTATATATCTATGTGTATATATCTATGTGTGTATATCTATGTGTGTATATATCAATGTGTATATATCTATGTGTGTATATATCTATGTGTATATATCTATGTGTGTATATATGTATGTGTGTATATCTATGTGTGTGTATATCTATGTGTGTATATATCTATGTGTATATATCTATGTGTGTATATATGTATGTGTGTATATCTATGTGTGTGTATATCTATGTGTGTATATATCTATGTGTATATATCTATGTGTGTATATATGTATGTGTGTATATCTATGTGTGTGTATATCTATGTGTGTATATATCTATGTGTATATATCTATGTGTGTATATATCTATGTATATATATTTATGTGTGTATATATCTATGTGTATATATCTATGTGTGTATATATCTATGTGTATATATCTATGTGTGTATATATCTATGTGTATATATCTATGTGTATATATCTATGTGTATATATCTATGTGTGTATATCTATGTGTATATATATCTATGTGTGTATATATCTATGTGTATATATATCTATGTGTGTATATATCTATGTGTATATATATCTATGTGTATATATCTATGTGTATATATCTATGTGTATATATATCTATGTGTGTATATATCTATGTGTATATATCTATGTGTATATATCTATGTGTGTATATATCTATGTGTGTATATATCTATGTATATATATATCTATGTGTATATATCTATGTGTGTATATATCTATGTGTGTATATCTATGTGTGTATATATCTATGTATATATATTTATGTGTGTATATATCTATGTGTATATATCTAAGTGTGTATATATCTATGTGTATATATCTATGTGTATATATCTAAGTGTGTATATATCTATGTGTATATATCTCTGTGTGTATATATCTATGTGTGTATATCTATGTGTGTATATATCTATGTATATATATTTATGTGTGTATATCTGTGTGTATATATCTATGTGTGTATATCTATGTGTGTATATTAACCCTCCCCTATAGTTAGGTTCCTTATGTGTGTGTTAAATACAGTAATGACACACAGAACTCAGACTGAGTCTTTTAGTACGGAGCCTTATGCTCCTGTGAATACGGTAACTCTGAAATCTCCAGTTTGAGCCTCAACATTCAGACAAAGTCGTAAAAAAAAAGTTGACTTCACAGCAGCGATAAATTCTCTGTTTGAAGCTTGTTTCCATGCTGCTGCATCACTTTTTTCTAAAGCCAAATGACACTTTCTGTTTTTGGAACCAAACCTCAGAAATGCAATAAACTGGAGCCGTAGGAACAAGGCGGATCCAGCAGATCTGCAGCTCCTTCAACTGCATGTATGTGTACAAATACTCATCAGCACTTATAGCCATCCAAGCCCACGTTTTCTTTTCTACGTTTTTTGCATGAACTTATATCATTTGAGTCACTGCCATGTTATAATCCTATTTTTCTGTTTTGTTCTCTGTTTTAACGAAAATAGCATTTTAATAAATATAATCAACAGGGATGCTGTCAACTACAGAAAGTTAACTAGTTAGATAACATTCACTCAACTTATCAACTATTCATCTAATTTTCAACTAATCGATAAGTTGATTTGATCAATAAGTCTCTAAAATATCAAATAACATAAAATAACATCCCCTTAACTTGTACTTACATCCCCTTAACCTGTACCTATCATCCCCTTAACCTGTACTAACATCCCCTTAACCTGTACTAACATCCCCTTAACCTGTACTAACATCATCTTAACATGTACCTAACATCACCTTAACTTGTAACTAACATCCCCTTAACCTGTACTAACATCACCTTAACCTGTACTAACATCACCTTAACTTGTAACTAACATCACCTTAACCTATACCAACATCACCTTAACCTGTACCAACATCCCCTTAACCTGTACTAACATCACCTTAACCTGTACCAACATCCCCTTAACCTGTACTAACATCCCCTTAACCTGTACCAACATCCCCTTAACCTGTACCAACATCCCCTTAACCTGTACTAACATCACCTTAACCTGTACTAACATCCCCTTAACCTGTACTAACAACACCTTCACCTGTACTAACATCCCCTTAACCTGTACTAACATACCCTTAACCTGTACTAACATCATCTTAACATGTACCTAACATCACCTTAACTTGTAACTAACATCCCCTTAACCTGTACTAACATCATCTTAACTTGTACCTAACATCACCTTAACTTGTAACTAACATCCCCTTAACCTGTACTAACATCACCTTAACCTGTACTAACATCCCCTTAACTTGTAACTAACATCCCCTTAACCTGTACTAACATCACCTTAACCTGTACTAACATCACCTTAACTTGTAACTAACATCACCTTAACCTGTACCAACATCACCTTAACCTGTACCAACATCCCCTTAACCTGTACTAACATCACCTTAACCTGTACCAACATCCCCTTAACCTGTACCAACATCCCCTTAACCTGTACCAACATCCCCTTAACCTGTACTAACATCACCTTAACCTGTACTAACATCCCCTTAACCTGTACTAACAACACCTTAACCTGTACTAACATCCCCTTAACCTGTACTAACATCCCCTTAACCTGTACTAACATCCCCTTAACCTGTACTAACATCACCTTAACCTGTACCAACATCCCCTTAACCTGTACTAACATCACCTTAACCTGTACAAACATCCCCTTAACCTGTACTAACATCCCCTTAACCTGTACTAACAACACCTTAACCTGTACTAACATCACCTTAACCTGTACCAACATCCCCTTAACCTGTACTAACATCACCTTAACCTGTACTAACATCCCCTTAACCTGTACTAACATCACCTTAACCTGTACTAACATCCCCTTAACCTGTACTAACATCACCTTAACCTGTACTAACATCCCCTTAACCTGTACTAACATCACCTTAACCTGTACTAACAACACCTTAACCTGTACTAACATCACCTTAACCTGTACCAACATCCCCTTAACCTGTACTAACATCCCCTTAACCTGTACTAACATCACCTTAACCTGTACTAACATCACCTTAACCTGTACTAACATCCCCTTAACCTGTACTAACATCACCTTAACCTGTACTAACAACACCTTAACCTGTACTAACATCACCTTAACCTGTACCAACATCCCCTTAACCTGTACTAACATCCCCTTAACCTGTACTAACATCACCTTAACCTGTACTAACATCACCTTAACCTGCACTAACATCCCCTTAACCTGTACTAACATCACCTTAACCTGTACTAACAACACCTTAACCTGTACTAACATCACCTTAACCTGTACCAACATCCCCTTAACCTGTACTAACATCCCCTTAACCTGTACTAACATCACCTTAACCTGTACTAACATCCCCTTAACTTGTAACTAACATCCCCTTAACCTGTACTAACATCACCTTAACCTGTACTAACATCACCTTAACTTGTAACTAACATCACCTTAACCTGTACCAACATCACCTTAACCTGTACCAACATCCCCTTAACCTGTACTAACATCACCTTAACCTGTACCAACATCCCCTTAACCTGTACCAACATCCCCTTAACCTGTACCAACATCCCCTTAACCTGTACTAACATCACCTTAACCTGTACTAACATCCCCTTAACCTGTACTAACAACACCTTAACCTGTACTAACATCCCCTTAACCTGTACTAACATCCCCTTAACCTGTACTAACATCCCCTTAACCTGTACTAACATCACCTTAACCTGTACCAACATCCCCTTAACCTGTACTAACATCACCTTAACCTGTACAAACATCCCCTTAACCTGTACTAACATCCCCTTAACCTGTACTAACAACACCTTAACCTGTACTAACATCACCTTACCCTGTACCAACATCCCCTTAACCTGTACTAACATCACCTTAACCTGTACTAACATCCCCTTAACCTGTACTAACATCACCTTAACCTGTACTAACATCCCCTTAACCTGTACTAACATCACCTTAACCTGTACTAACATCCCCTTAACCTGTACTAACATCACCTTAACCTGTACTAACAACACCTTAACCTGTACTAACATCACCTTAACCTGTACCAACATCCCCTTAACCTGTACTAACATCCCCTTAACCTGTACTAACATCACCTTAACCTGTACTAACATCACCTTAACCTGTACTAACATCCCCTTAACCTGTACTAACATCACCTTAACCTGTACTAACAACACCTTAACCTGTACTAACATCACCTTAACCTGTACCAACATCCCCTTAACCTGTACTAACATCCCCTTAACCTGTACTAACATCACCTTAACCTGTACTAACATCACCTTAACCTGCACTAACATCCCCTTAACCTGTACTAACATCACCTTAACCTGTACTAACAACACCTTAACCTGTACTAACATCACCTTAACCTGTACCAACATCCCCTTAACCTGTACTAACATCCCCTTAACCTGTACTAACATCACCTTAACCTGTACTAACATCACCTTAACCTGTACCAACATCCCCTTTACCTGTACTAACAGCAGCAGATGATGTTAACCAACGAGGCCCATTTATTCCTCGTTTATTTCCACATCTGTAACTCCACATCTGTAACTCCACATCAAAGCCTGTCTTTGGGCTGATTCATCTGGATCTGCACGACCTCCTGACACTTCACATCGGTGGAGGCATTTCTGGAATTTCATGGAATTCTGGAGATGTTTTATCTACGGAATAAATCTGTCTCACAAAAGCGAAAAGCTGCTGAGTTTGTAGCTATGGCTTTTGTTAGCCTCAGAATTTCTATGACAAATAAGTTATTTTCTATTTTTATTTTTCAATGATCCCAAACACAGAATAAGAAAATATGATTTTTATATTGAAATTCAAGTTTAAGATGCGATCAATTGCTTATCCTTGGTCTCACAATGTTAAAACTTAAACTTTAAGATCTAAATATCCATCTGAATTTGTAAAAACTTAATCTTTTATAATGTATTGAATAATGGAATATAGAACAATAAAGTGATGATTTGAAAAGGCTGAACATTCACATAGACAATGCAGAAATTCATTGGCTTCTTAAACTTAGATTTTTTTAATCAAACATCAACTTTCATAGAAATCCAGAAAAGTGAGACACAGAAGACGTTTTAGGGTCAATTCATGTCTCGCTGCCGACCTTTTCTTAACAATTTCTTACAACAGCCGACACTCTTACGACCTCAAACCTTAACATAGCATTTTCCAGCTTTATGGGTTGATTGTAAATAGCTTCTGGTTCTAGTGGTCTGTGGTTGTTTCACACAAACATGAGAAAAAGTCAGTTATGTGTTGTTTTTCATTCCTCTCTTCCTCCTTTATTCCTCAGAACATCACTCAAAATCCTTTGTTATTAACATATTTTCTCGCAGACACAGAAATGACAGGAAAAGAGTGAACAGGATGAAAAGTTGTGACAGACAGGAAGAAGACGACACAGAGGCTTCATCCAGTGTCCCCATAGGTAGACTTCCTGTCAAAGACCATTGCCTGCTAGAGGCACAGGCGAAGCTCAGGGTCACATCTGCTCAGTCTGAGATGTGATTTTCTTAGTGAGTTATAGTGATGGAAATTAAGAAGAGAATTATGTTGTTATCTTAGAATTACATTCAACATCTAGTCATCAGTGTCAGTTTGATACTAGTTTCATGTAGGACACATTTATTTTTATCATGAAGATTCTTCAGTGTGAGGTAAGTTACTAACATCACCTTAACCTGTACTAACATCCCCTTAACCTGTATTAACATCACCTTAACCTGTACTAACATCCCCTTAACCTGTACTAACATCCCCTTAACCTGTACTAACATCACTTTACCTGTACTAACATCCCCTTAACCTGTACTAACATCACTTAACCTGTACTAACATCACTTTAACCTGTACTAACTACCCTTAACCTGTACTAACATCACCTTAACCTGTACTAACATCACCTTAACCTGTACCAACATCACCTTAACCTGTACTAACATCACCTTAACCTGTACCAACATCACCTTAACCTGTACTAACATCACCTTAACCTGTACCAACATCCCCTTAACCTGTACCCAACATCACCTCAACCTGTATTAACATCACCTAAACTTGTACTAAAATCACCTTAACTTGAGCTAACATCCCCTTAACCTGTACTAACATCACTTTAATCTGTACTAACATCACTTTACCTGTACTAACACCCCCTTAATCTGTACTAACATCACTTTACCTGTACTAACACCCCCTCAACCTGTACTAACATCACTTTAACCTGTATTAACATCACTTTAACCTGTACTAACATCACCTTAACCTGTACCAACATCCCCTTAACCTGTACCCAACATCACCTCAACCTGTATTAACATCACCTTAACTTGTACTAACATCACCTTAACCTGAGCTAACATCCCCTTAACCTGTACCAACATCACCTTAACCTGTACCAACATCACCTTAACCTGTATTAACATCCCCTTAACCTGTACTAACATCACCTTAACCTGTACCTAAAACCCCTTAACCTGTACTAACATCACCTTAACCTGTACTAACATCCCCTTAACCTGTTCTAACATCACCTAAACCTGTATTAACATCACCTTAACCTGTACTAACATCACCTTAACCTGTACTAACATCACCTAAACCTGTACTAACATCACCTTAACCTGTACTAACATCACTTTAACCTGTACTAACATCACCTTAACCTGTACCAACATCACCTTAACCTGTATTAACATCCCCTTAACCTGTACTAACATCACCTTAACCTGTACCTAAAACCCCTTAACCTGTACTAACATCACCTTAACCTGAACTGACATCCCCTTAACCTGTACTAACATCACTTTACCTGAACTGACATCCCCTTAACCTGTACTAACATCACCTTAACCTGAACTGACATCCCCTTAACCTGTACTAACATCACCTTAACCTGTACCAACATCCCCTTAACCTATACCAACATCACCTTAACCTGTACTAACATCACCTTAACCTGTACTAACAGATACCAACATCACCTTAACCTGTACCAACATCACCTTAACCTGTACCAACATCACCTTAACCTGTACCAACATCACCTTAACCTGTACTAACATCCCCTTAACCTGTACCAACATCCCCTTAACCTGTACCAACATCACCTTAACCTGTACTAACATCACCTTAACCTGTACTAACATCCCCTTAACCTGTACTAACATCCTCTTAACTTGTACTAACATCCCCTTAACCTGTACTAACATCACCTTAACCTGTACCAACATCACCTTAACCTGTACCAACATCACCTTAACCTGTACCAACATCACCTTAACCTGTACTAACATCACCTTAACCTGTACTAACATCCCCTTAACCTGTACCAACATCCCCTTAACCTGTACCAACATCACCTTAACCTGTACTAACATCACCTTAACCTGTACTAACATCACCTTAACCTGTACTAACAGATACCAACATCCCCTTAACCTGTACTAACATCCCCTTAACCTGTACTAACATCCCCTTAACCTGTACTAACATCCTCTTAACTTGTACTAACATCCCCTTAACCTGTACTAACATCCCCTTAACCTGTACTAACATCACCTTAACTTGTACCTATATTATATGTAATAATATGATTCATTTTTGTTGAATTGAGTCATAAACTAAATGTTGTTGAATGATTGCTTCTATGCAATATAGTATTTCTGCAATGATAAGCCTAACCCTACAACCCTCACACACTAAAATGTAAATCTGTGCTCAGTGAGATAGCCTCGTAGCCTGATATCATGAGTAAACACAGCTTCTCGACTCTGGCACCAAACGCTGTTGGAGAGACGCCATTATCAGCAGGCTGCTAAACACACCAGCTGCCACAGAGGGGTAGAAACACTGGCAACAGATTAGAGATGCTGCTGGAACCCAAGACTGGAGAAGAGAGAATAAAGGTGAGGAGAGTCAATTAATAACCCCCACCATCCTCAACTATTACTGCTGTGATTAAGGCAGGGGGAATCCTAGAACATTATGAATTTAAATGCAGAAATCTGGTAAAATATATCAGCTATAGACTATCAATAATCACTATTATTGATAATATCAGCTATAGACTATCAATAATCATTATTATTGATAATATCAGCTATAGACTATCAATAATCACTATTATTGATAATATCAGCTATAGACTATCAATAATCATTATTATTGATAATATCAGCTATAGACTATCAATAATCACTATTGATGATAATATCAGCTATAGACTATCAATAATCACTATTGATGATAATATCAGCTACAGACTATCAATAATCACTATTATTGATAATATCAGCTATAGACTATCAATATTCACTATTGATGATAATATCAGCTATAGACTATCAATAATCACTATTATTGATAATATCAGCTATAGACTATCAATAATCACTATTGATGATAATATCGGCTATAGACTATCAATAATCACTATTGATGATAATATCGGCTATAGACTATCAATAATCACTATTGATGATAATATCGGCTATAGACTATCAATAATCACTATTGATGATAATATCAGCTATAGACTATCAATAATCACTATTGATGATGATATCAGCTATAGACTATCAATAATCACTATTGATGATAATATCAGCTGTAGACTATCAATAATCACTATTATTGATAATATCAGCTATAGACTATCAATAATCACTATTATTGATGATATCAGCTATAGACTATCAATAATCACTATTGATGACAATAAATTGATCTGTTAAATTTAACATTCACTCAGTAATATGAGCAGAGTCCAACTTGTAAATGCAGTGATACACAACCACTGGACACATCTGGATGTTTACCTTCATCAGAATCAACATGGTGGACTGGAGAGGCTGAACCTTAAAATAGACAAATGATGAATATGTTCTTTAAAGTCCAGTTATAGCTGCACAATTAATGCTTTGATTTTTTAAAGTGTCACAGAAACGTGCTGAATGTTTCCCTCAGTGGAAACAGGCTCTAGTTTAAATACACAGCTAAACACAGCAAATAGTTTGACATAAGAGGCTGTGTGTGTAATTATCAGATTATTGTCTCCAGTGACAGTAGCCTCCATGAAAGCGCCGTGCTGCCCTCACCTAACCACCGTTATCCAGCACAGCACAGTGAGCTCAGAGGAGGCAGAGGTGACTCAGTTTTTCTCTGCCTGCCTCTGTTCTCCAGAGCAGGAGTGGAAACCATTATGTTATATTGTATTTGACATTGTGTAAAGGACACCTCTTAGTTTGTCTTTGTGATTTAGATGTGTTGCAGCCATTCTACTGGTGGTGGAACTCTTTACTCTTTATATCCGACAACTGGCATATTTCTTAAATTCCAATTATCTTAAGTTATTCAACCTAGTAGAACATGTCCTGACTGCAAGTCCAACACTAACAATCGCTGTGAGCCTGGGCTCAAGGCAGAGACTAACAGTCAGACACACGGATAAGGATGAGGTGATCCAGCTTTAAAACACAATCAGTGACAGCATGTATGGCATTTTATTACTAATGTTATTTTAGAAACACACTGACACCAGCTCACATCTGGATTTTGTCTTCATTCTAACCCTAACCAGCTCTGACCACAGTGAGAAAGTCAATGAAACAGCAACAGGAATAAAGTCCCTTAAACAACATTCAATGTTTCAGCTTCAGTGAAATGAAGAGAAAAAACAAAGTTTGTGACATTTTACACCTCCAGATATTTTTAGATTAACTCATGTTAAGGTCATTTAAAGCAGGAATTGCGGCTGTTAGTGTCCACGTTTTTACTATTTTTAATAAGCAGCATTTGTTGAAGCAACTTAAAGACTTGAAGGCTACATCCATCACTGATACTGATGCTACGTCCATCACTGATACTGATGCTACGTCCATCACTGATACTGATGCTACGTCCATCACTGATACTGATGCTTCGTCCATCACTGATAGAGAAGCTACGTCCATCACTGATACTGATGCTACGTCCATCACTGATACTGATGTTACGTCCATCACTGATACGGATGTTACGTCCATCACTGATACGGATGTTACGTCCATCACTGATACTGATGTTACATCCATCACTGATACGGATGTTACGTCCATCACTGATACGGATGTTACGTCCATCACTGATACTGATGTTACATCCATCACTGATACGGATGTTACGTCCATCACTGATACTGATGTTACGTCCATCACTGATACTGATGTTACGTCCATCACTGATACGGATGTTACGTCCATCACTGATACTGATGTTACGTCCATCACTGATACTGAAGCTACGTCCATCACTGATACTGATGCTACGTCCATCACTGATAGAGAAGCTACGTCCATCACTGATACTGATGTTACGTCCATCACTGATACTGATGCTACGTCCATCACTGATACTGATGCTACGTCCATCACTGATACTGATGTTACGTCCATCACTGATAGGGATGCTACGTCCATCACTGATACTGATGCTACGTCCATCACTGATACTGATGTTACGTCCATCACTGATACTGATGCTACGTCCATCACTGACACTGATGCTACGTCCATCACTGATACTGATGTTATGTCCATCACTGATACTGATGCTACGTCCATCACTGATACTGATGCTACGTCCATCACTGATACTGATGCTACGTCCATCACTGATACTGATGCTACGTCCATCACTGATACTGATGCTACGTCCATCACTGATACTGATGTTACGTCCATCACTGATACTGAAGCTACGTCCATCACTGATACTGGTGCTACGTCCATCACTGATACTGATGCTACGTCCATCACTGATACTGATGTTATGTCCATCA
The DNA here is from genome assembly GCA_036785175.1 of Eupleurogrammus muticus. Classification (NCBI taxonomy): domain Eukaryota; kingdom Metazoa; phylum Chordata; class Actinopteri; order Scombriformes; family Trichiuridae; genus Eupleurogrammus; species Eupleurogrammus muticus. Next base: position 873,076 of record JAYKQN010000046.1, on the reverse strand, counting down.
CTGATACTGAAGCTACGTCCATCACTGACACTGATGCTACGTCCATCACTGATACTGGTGCTACGTCCATCACTGATACTGATGCTACGTCCATCACTGATACTGATGTTACGTCCATCACTGATACAGAAGCTACGTCCATCACTGATACTGATGCTACGTCCATCACTGACACTGATGCTACGTCCATCACTGATACAGAACCAGAAACAGTGACTCAGGACTCAGGGATTCAGTGCAGGATTTAAAACAGCTGGGGGCAGTAGAAATATCACGTGTCTTTGTGACCACACAGAGGAACCAGTGGGCGGGGCCGACTGGGAATGTGGTATTCCGTTGACTTTTGACTGGAGCTGCAGCAGCATTCCAGCCTCAGGACAAAGAGACTCTTTCAACAGCAGCTAATCCTCTGGAGGAGAAACTCACACACACACTAACACACACACACACACACACTGACTGGATTGGAAAAAGTGTGTGTGTGTGTGTGTGTGTGTGTGTGTGTGTGAGTGTGTGTGTGTGTGTGTGTGTGTGATAATCATGGTATTATGACCAAAGAACACAATCAATCAAATGTAAATACACTAAAAAGCTAAACTAAGTAGAGACACTAAAGTGTGAGGAGGTTCTAAGCTAAGCTGTAGATCAGCATGGTCCAGTTGCTGCTTTTAACCAGCTCTGACCACAGTGGTAAAGTCAATGAAACAGCAACAGGAATAAAGTCCTGTGAACAAGCTTCAGTGAAATGAAGAGAAGAACCTGACGCCTCCAGGTGTTTTTACATTAACTCGAGTTGAGGTCATCTGGAGCAGGAAGTTCTGCTGTTGTTCAGTTGGACCACATTCTGGACTGTAGCTGTGCTGCTGCTGTAAATCAGCATCACCACAGAGGAAAGTCCTCTGACTTTATCTAATGGTTTAGTCAATGTATTAGTCCTAAAATCTCTTTACAGGATTCTATCATCAAAACCACATGTTCAGACAGGCTTTTCCTCAGCTCCCTTCCTCTTTGTTCCGTTTATTTGTTTCTGTCAAAGCATCAATAAATTTCTAGATAAGTCCAATGTATTATTATTAGGTTAGGTTTTTACAACCTTCTTAGTTTTTACTAACTATTTTTTGCTGTACAATAATATAATATTCATATTATTGCTGATGTTTTAGTATCTTTAAATTAAATAACATGCCTGTACTGACCAGCATTAGCAAAAAAATAAGTTAATATTGCTTCATATATAGATTAACAACATGGAAGTGTAACACACTCTTTTTAGTCCTTTCAACATTCTATTTCATAATAGTTCTATACAGCAACTACTTTATCTTCATTTTTATAAAAATGTTTAACAGTTATGTGTGAAAAGGGGGCTTTTATTTTGAAGGACATACAATTAATGAGGTCACATGACCAGTCCCTATTGACATATGAGCATCAGTGTGTCACAACCTAAGGTTGACTTTTACTTTGTAAATTTTCATCAAATGAAATTAAATAACTTAATATCTGGTGTAAGTGAACTTTTTTACATTTAATTAAATTTAAAGTTGTTGTTTTTTCTAACAAGCTAAAATAGTTTTGTTTCCATATGTCAGCAATATGAAAATATGAATAATTCCTGTTCAACAACCTGATGGAGTCACACTGATTTAGGTAGCACCAAACGCTATATCAACATACCAATGATTCAGGCCATCGTCAGTATTTAAGGCCTCGTCTCAGTAACATTCTGAGCAGTAGAGGCTTCAACACGAAGAGAATCCTGCAGGTTCCTCACTCTTCCTCTGAAGGAGCTTCACCCTCATCGTGAGACTCACCCTCCTCAGATCGGTGCTTCCAGATATTCCAGGACTGAAGTGTTGGGAACATCCGTCTGGTGGTGGAGTCTGCTCCGTCTGGACTGAACGCTGGTTGTGGTGAGGAGGGGGCAGCGTGGGATATCCCTGTGAGTCATTGGCCGACGCGTCAGCAGCCAAACAGCCGGAGCTTTGTCCCGTCACTGGAAACTCTGGCTCACGCTGCCTTCACCACGGACCTGTTCCTATGCTGCGATGTTCCTGGTGACTTACTTCATGAAAGAACTGTGTGTTTATTAAATATTTTATTGGTTTATTGTCTTATTTTGTGCCATTTTGTCTCCTCACATATTTTAATTGCACAAATAAAATAGATTTTTTAAATATATTTTTCTCCGATAGCTATTACAGTAATGTGTGTTAATATTGATCCAATCACTGCTATTTATATTATTATATTATAAATATTGTCACTACATTTCACAATGAAGTTTCCTTAGTTCATGACCCCCCAAAATCACAGGTCTTCATCCACACAGACAAAGACAGACAGTGTGTGTGTGTGTGTGTGTGTGTGAGGTGAACAGCCTGAGAATGATTATGTCTTTGTTTTAGGATGAATCGCTGGCCAGAAGGCAGGAAATGATGGGAGGTTATGGGGGGTATGGGGGGCATGGGGGTCTGCAGAGGTCGTGTCCCAGTCTCCAGATGACAGCCATTGATTGGCCGCCTGCCTGCAGCTGTTGTGGGGGCTGAACAGCTGTTTGACGTCCTGATGAAGCTACATTTAACGTGCTGCCCGGCCGTCGCATCGTGAGGTGGTTAACTGCCTGACCATCAGAATCAGTCAAAGGTGAAGAAGTGGACCTGGCAGCACTCATTAGGTCAAAGGTCCCTTTTCATGATTTTTCCTGGGTTTAGGTTATAGAAGTTATATTACCCTTAACATGGTAGATGGTCTGACGTTCAGTGTCCAATTTCTACAGGTTGACTCGTTCTCTCATTGCTGCTCCATTAAAACAGGTTGTATTTTGGCTGCATGAATATTCATGAGCCTCTCTTCTGATTGGCTGAATGTTTCTGAGTGACAGACGGCTGGGGCCAATCAGGTGCACTTTGGTGAAATTTGTGGTTTATCAGGCCAGGTGATTGCATGATAATAATAATAATAAGAAGAAAAAGAAGGCAGGGTATAGAGGCATGAACCAGGACTCCATAAAGACCAGGTCTGGGTTGGGGGGTCTGGGGGGGCCTTTGTGCTGGCCTGATTACGCTCTCAACAGAACAAGCTCACACAACAAAGCTTCTATTATCAGTCTGGAACTTCGTGCAGAGATTTGTTTTTTTCGCTCCAGAAAATGTGGTTCAGCTTCTGGTCCAGTTTGAAACAACAACAACAACAACAACGGGGTCTGTGTGGGTCCATAAAGCAGCCAGTGTTCCAGCGGGGGGGTACCGTGTAGCCCCCCGCTTCACTGAGTCCATCAACACCATCAGGAGAACTTCAGCCTCTCTACAGCCTTATTCAACAGACGCGTTTTCAATCTAAAGTATATGTTCCACACACGCTGCAGGAAACATGAGTAGAAAACATCCACGTGTCCAGAGTCCTGTCCATATATGTATGTATATATATATATATATATATATATATATATATATATATATATATATATATATATATATATAAGTAACCCTAACCCTCCCCCGTCTCGTCTCAGGGTGAGCATTCTATGCTGTTGTGTCTACTTTGCTGATAAAAACCAAGGACACAGAAAGCAACACCATCCCACACATTTCAAACTCACACAATGATTAATAACCATTTTGCACATGCAATCATAACCACGAAAAGCAGGTTCAACCGTGGAAAAACAACATGAAATGAGAGGCTGGTACATGTGAGAACTGCTGGAAAATATCACTTTAACTTGGTCAAAACAATCTGTTATATCACAAATGTATACTGTGTATGCGGATCAACAAATTCTGCCAATTTGTACATTGTGTTGTGTGTTTTTTATTTTTATTTTTTTATAGTTTTTTTTTTTATCTTCTTCAACTTTATTTCCTTCTCTTTATCTGTAACGCTGCAGTAACACACACATTTCCCCGTTGTGGGATCAATAAAGTTTTATCTTATCTCTCTCTTATCTTATCCTAAATCCACAACTTGAAAAAAGGTTTAAAACTTCTGCAGTTACGTGCAGTTATTTTTAGAACAGAAATGCATCTATTATACACACACACACACACACACACACACACAAGAATTTACGATACTGCAGCGACATGAACAAACCTGCCTACTGACTGACACCTGGACACACACACACACACACACACACACACACACACACACACACACAGACACACACACAAACACATACACACACACACACACACACACACACCTGGTTACCTGGTGCAGGTGTGGACAGGAGCAGCATCAGAAAGAAACAAACACCACAGGAAAAATACTGAAATGCTGCTGATATCACAGAATGCACTGAAACTCTGAGTGGAAGGAGGAGGAAGAGGAGGAGGAAGAGGAGGAGGAAGAGGAGGAGGAGGAGGAAGAGGAGGAGGAGGAGGAGGAAGAGGAAGAGGAGGAGGAGGAGGAAGAGGAAGAGGAGGAGGAGTCCTGCTTCTCTCTCCTCATACTCCTGATAAGTTCAGGTAAAGGAGTAATTGTCTCAGACTCAGTTGCATATCATTGTGTCCTTGGGCAACTTAACCCTGATTTGCCTCCGATGTGTAGTTTCCTGATGTTGGGGCAGCTTTGTGTATCGCCAACATCAGTGTGAATGAGTGAATGAGTGAATGAGTGAATGAGTGAATGGACGCTTGTAGTGTACCTGGTTAGCACAGATGCTAACTAGTTAGCACAGATGCTAACTTAGCACGGATGTTAGCATCGATGCTAACTGGTTAGCACGGATGCTAACCGGTTAGCATAGATGTTAGCACGGATGCTAACCGGTTAGCACAGATGCTAACTGGTTAGCATAGATGTTAGCACAGATGCCAACTAGTTAGCACGGATGTTAGCATCGATGCTAACTGGTTAGCACGGATGCTAACTGGTTAGCATAGATGTTAGCACAGATGCTAACCGGTTAGCATCTGGTTAGCACAGATGCTAACCAGTTAGCATCTGGTTAGCACAGGTGCTAACCGGTTAGCATAGATGTTAGCACGGATGCTAACTGGTTAGCACAGATGCTAACTGGTTAGCATAGAGGTTAGCACAGATGCTAACTAGTTAGCACGGATGTTAGCATCGATGCTAACTGATTAGCACAGATGCTAACTAGTTAGCACGGATGTTAACACGAATATTAGCATGGATGTTAATGCGGATGTTAGCACGGATGCTAACTGGTTAGCACAGATGCTAACTAGTTAGCACGGATGCTAACCGGTTAGCATAGATGTTAGCACGGATGCTAACCGGTTAGCACATATGCTAACTGGTTAGCATAGAGGTTAGCACAAATGCTAACTAGTTAGCACGGATGTTAGCATCGATGCTAACTAGTTAGCACGGATGTTAACACGAATATTAGCATGGATGTTAATGCGGATGTTAGCACGGATGCTAACTGGTTAGCACAGATGCTAACTAGTTAGCACTGATGTTAGCATGGATGCTAACTGGTTAGCACATATGCTAACCGGTTAGCATAGATGTTAGCACGGATGCTAACTGGTTAGCACGATGTTAACACGAATATTAGCATGTATGTTAATGCGGATGTTAGCACGGATGCTAACTGGTTAGCACAGATGCTAACTAGTTAGCACCGATTTTAGCATGGATGCTAACCGGTTAGCACAGATGCTAACTGGTTAGCATAGATCCTAACATGGATGCAAACTGGTTAGCACGATGTTAACACGAATATTAGCATGGATGCTAACTGATTAGCATAGAATGTTAACACAGATGTTAGCAGGGATGCTAAATGGATGTTAATGCGCTGGTTAGCACAGATGCTAACTAGTTAGCACAGATGTTAGCATGGATGCTAACTGGATAGCATGGATGTTAACACAGATGTTAGCACGGATGCTAAATGGATAGCATGGATGTTAACACAGATGTTAGCACGGATGCTAAATGGTTAGCATGGATGGTTAGCACGATGTTACATGGATGTTAGCATGGATGCTAACTGATTAGCACAGATGTTAGCACAGAAGCTAACAGACTATCACGGATGTTAGGACGGATGTTGGCACAGATGCTACCTGGTAAGCATTGATGTTAACACGGATGTTAGCATGGATGCTAAATGGTTAGCACGAATGTTAACACAGAGGTTAGAACGGATGCTAACTGGTTAGCATGGATGTTAACACGGATGCTAACTGGTTAGCACGGATGTGCTACACTGCTACTAATTCCTCCTCTTCACTCCCTCTTTTTTTGGAATTTTTCTCTCTAGCACAGACCTAGACTATTTTACACACACGCGCGCACACGCACACACACACACACTCACACACACACACACACACACTCACACACACGCACACACACACACACACACTCACACACACACACACACTCCCAGCCTTCCTGCCTCGCCCAACATGGAGACACAAGGCGTCCATTCTTCAGGACAAAGAGTCCTGTGTTGCAGTCAACGAGCTTCTGCAGGACAGGGTCTCCAACCTTTTCCTGGTCCAGTGTCTGCTCCACCCAGCAGAACCAACCTGATTCTACTGATGAAGGTCCATAGCAGCAATCTACAACATGTGAGGAGACTACAGAAGAGTCAGAATCTATTTAAGCTGTTAATAAATGAAATCTCTAAATAGTGGTTAGTTGCAGCCCTACTACTGATATTATAATAAACTATTACTGATGCTGTAACAGGAACATTGGGTTTTACTGCAGATAAAATACTTTATTTTTTAGAGATTTAAACAGGTTTAGTTAGATGATTACTCTGTTTGTGATAATTAAGTTTTATCTGGATTCTTATCTCGTTTTTTCATGATGACGCAGAGCTCTGCTGCCACCAGCTGGTCAGGGTGAGAACTGCAGCTACAGGGCTGAAGGTGTGTGTGTGTGTGTGTGTGTGTGCGTGTGTACATTTTTCTCTGTTCTAAATGTCCCTTAAAGGATATTTTTCTACTTTTTATCTCTTAACATGTGAGTGAACAAATCTGCTTCAGTTTATGATTATTGATTATTGGAACAAAGAGAAATAGTCTCAGTAAATAAAAAACTCAGTTCAGATTTAAAATGATAAAAACATGTTGAACACAAACCCAACCAGCTTCAGTCGTATAGATCTGTTTATTTAACGTTTACTCAGTAATATGAGTAAATGTTAATACCAACCACTGGACACATCTGGATGTTTAATATTCATGTTTAAAAATGAATTTAAATTGAATTATTATAATAAAGCAGCAGCACCTGTCTGTGTCATGTGACCTGCTGCTGAGGAGGAAATTTTACACACACACACACACACACACACACACACACACACACACACACACACAGATCTCTACTTTACTTTAAGGAGTACAGTGTGTAACAGTAACGTTGGTTTTACTTCAGATAAAACACTTCATTCAGTGTTGGAGCTCAGGTTTAACATGTAACATGCTGTTTGAGGGTTTTAACAGTTTAAACAACCTTTGTAGATATTTTATATTTATCTTCATTTACAGCAGGAAGTCTGTGGACCAAACATTATTCCTGAGATAAGATGCATGAACTCTTTGCTGTTTCTTCTCTAATCGCTTTAATCGCTGCTGGCTCCGCCCACGTCTCACAGGAAGTGAGGAGTTGACTTTTCCAGTTTTTTGGGATGAAAGAGAAACTATAGTACCGTTACATGTGATGTCACAAAGAGAAGAAGTACATGAACTAAATGATCCCATATAACTTCGTCTCCTACCTTGAATCGCACCTTCTTCAGCGTCTCCTGGAATCCTGGAATCCTGGAATCCAGGAATCCAAGAATCCTGGCAATCAGACCCGGAAAAAAAGATTAACAAAAAATAAAGAGTTAAAGGATTAAAAAAGATGCAAATTAAAGAATGTTCCCGAGTCTGTGTTCAGCTCAGTCAGCAGAAGAGTGTTCTGAATGTGAACCAGCCACAGACAACAAGAGTCAGGACCCCTCCAGACCTCCAGAACCCCCAGACCTCAGACCTCCCCCTCCACCACACCCACCCTTTGGTCATAATCTGGTCCTGGAAGCTCTGTTCTGACCCTTTAACCCCCACTCACCTCCCAGCATTCTCCATCTGTTGAATCTGGGCTGTTCAGCTTCTTCTTAACCTGATGTGGGGGTATGGGGGGCAGTCCTGGTCCTGGAGGACTGAGGGTCTAGTCCACACCAGCACGTCACCTCAGTTCCTGAGTTTGTTGTAACCAGAGTCCAGGATGAACTTTTCCTGAAATTCTGGTTTGAGCTGTCATGTCTCTAATTGATACACCTGGATGTGGCCCCGCCCCTTCAACCCAGGTCTATAATAGATACACCTGGATGTGGCCCCGCCCCTTCAACCCAGGTCTCTAATAGATACACCTGGATGTGGCCCCGCCCCTTCAACCCAGGTCTCTAATAGATACACCATAGCTCATATTATCATCAATAGTGATTATTGATAGTCTGTAGCTGATATTATCAATAATAGTGATTATTGATAGTCTATAGCTGATATTATCATCAATAGTGATTATTGATAGTCTGTAGCTGATATTATCAATAATAGTGATTGATAGTCTATAGCTGATATTATCATCAATAGTGATTATTGATAGTCTATAGCTGATATTATCATCAATAGTGATTATTGATAGTCTATAGCTGATATTATCATCAATAGTGATTATTGATAGTCTATAGCTGATATCATCATCAATAGTGATTATTGATAGTCTATAGCTGATATCATCAATAATAGTGATTATTGATAGTCTATAGCTGATATTATCATCAATAGTGATTATTGATAGTCTATAGCTGATATCATCATCAATAGTGATTATTGATAGTCTGTAGCTGATATTATCAATAATAGTGATTATTGATAGTCTGTAGCTGATATCATCATCAATAGTGATTATTGATAGTCTGTAGCTGATATCATCAATAATAGTGATTATTGATAGTCTGTAGCTGATATCATCAATAATAGTGATTATTGATAGTCTATAGCTGATATTATCATCAATAGTGATTATTGATAGTCTATAGCTGATATTATCAATAATAGTGATTATTGATAGTCTACAGCTGATATTATCAATAATAGTGATTATTGATAGTCTGTAGCTGATATTATCAATAATAGTGATTATTGATAGTCTACAGCTGATATTATCAATAATAGTGATTATTGATAGTCTGTAGCTGATATTATCAATAATAGTGATTATTGATAGTCTGTAGCTGATATTATCATCAATAGTGATTATTGATAGTCTATAGCTGATATTATCAATAATAGTGATTATTGATAGTCTGTAGCTGATATCATCAATAATAGTGATTATTGATAGTCTATAGCTGATATTATCATCAATCGTGATTATTGATAGTCTATAGCTGATATTATCATCAATAGTGATTATTGATAGTCTATAGCTGATATCATCATCAATAGTGATTATTGATAGTCTATAGCTGATATTATCACATATAGTGGTTATTGATAGTCTATAGCTGATATTATCATCAATAGTGATTATTGATAGTCTATAGCTGATGTTATCAATAATAGTGATTATTGATAGTCTATAGCTGATATTATCATCAATAGTGATTATTGATAGTCTATAGCTGATATCATCATCAATAGTGATTATTGATAGTCTATAGCTGATATCATCATCAATAGTGATTATTGATAGTCTATAGCTGATGTTATCAATAATAGTGATTATTGATAGTCTATAGCTGATATTATCATCAATAGTGATTATTGATAGTCTATAGCTGATATCATCATCAATAGTGATTATTGATAGTCTATAGCTGATATCATCATCAATAGTGATTATTGATAGTCTATAGCTGATATCATCATCAATAGTGATTATTGATAGTCTACAGCTGATGTTATCAATAACAGTGATTATTGATAGTCTATAGCTGATATTATCATCAATAGTGATTATTGATAGTCTACAGCTGATAACAAAGAAATAACAGAAGAGGTCCGTCACATTTCAATAATACATTTTATTCCATTAAAGCTTTTTTCTAATTGTACACTGGAATGTTAAGATTCCCCTTCAGTAATTCAGTTAAAAATGCTCAATCTAGTCATTTTTTAACCCATCACATCACATCCACACGACTGGGACTAAATAGAAATTTGGGGGAGTACAAATGAAAAAAAATAAAATAAAAACAAAACAAGAAAGACGTGTTATATGGTGAATAATGCTGATGTACTATGAGAATGTACAGGAGAACGTGTGTGTGTGTGTGTGTTTCCTTCTTCACACCCACTCCCGATGGAGATGTAAAACCGTCTTATGGGATGTCAGATGTTGATTCTGGGCCACATTCAAAGCAGGTTTTTCTGTCCTGTCTGGAGGTCCAATCATCTCTGACGTTAAATCGGCTCAAACGGCGCCGCCTACTTAATTTAATTATCTATTTATTCAGTGAGGAGTGGTTGCAAATGGTGTTAGAAAAAAAACATCAGAAGCAAAAAGTCCACTGTGGTCACTGGTGAGGAAGTCCTGCTCTTTAACTGTTGAGTTTCTATTTCCAGATTAGTGGTAAACAATGAAATCATACAGCAAAAATGTAAAAAAAAATATTAAAGTTGAAAATAACAAGGACACAGTGCTGATGATAACTGCAGAGATAATAAACTGAGACCAGAGCCACGTTCGTCTTTTTCAGCCAAAACGACCAAAGTGTCGTCGCTCTACACGAACTTAGCAAGAAAAAAGAAAGAAAACCAATCATCAACAAAAGCAAAAATCACAAGAGATTGAACGATTAGAGAGACAGGTTCATACTGATGGAGACGTCATGGAACAGAAACAGCTGCTTGATGTGGAGCCAGCAGGAACAGCTGGAACAGCTGGAACAGCTGGAACAGCTGGAACAGCTGGGCCTCCTGCCCCCCCAGGCTGAAGCTTCTCGTGTTGAATTAACTCTTCATTTCGAGGATCCTCTCATACAAACATATAAATACACCAGCTGGGCAGCCAGGAAATCCACCTCTGGAGCATAGATTCTCTTTTATGGGTTTTTCCTCCAGATTTCTGTTGTTTTTTTATCTATTTATTTTGTTGTTTTTTTATACATTTTTTAATTATTAATTTATTTTTACAGAATTTCGTATTTGTCGACAACAAAGGAGGTTTCTGTAGAGAATCTCGCGGGTCCATCTCCGTCTACGTGGGTCACTTTGGTGACCTGAAGGGAAACAGGAAAACAGAGAGACAGAGGTTCATTATGGATAAAGAATAAATGTCACAACGTGGTTCACGGAGCGTCTACTCGTCTCAGATTTCTGTTCATCACTCAGACGTTACGTCAGATCACTGCACAACCAGATTAAGATGCATCGCCACAAGAAAACTGATGAACACAGATAAAACAAAACATTAATGTATGAAAGTAAAATGTTAAAGTAGGTGCGCACAAGTAGTATGTGCCAAAAATGTTTCTACACAACGATCATAAATAGACAAATAAATGCTCAGCATACTGCAACTGTGAGTTGTATTAATTCATGTTTAACTGCCTTCAAAAGTTGGACCCAATTCTAATAATTCAAGTTAAATTAAAGTTAAAACATGAGTAGAAACATCCAGATGTGTCCAGTGGTTGGTATCACTGCATTAGACTCATTATTGAGTAAATGTTAAATAAACAGATCAATACGACGGAAGCTGCTTTGGTTTGTGTTCAACATGTTTTTATCACTTTTAATCAGAACTAAGATTTTTTATTTACTGAGACTATTTCTCTTTGTTCCAATAATCAATAATCATAAACTGAAGCAGATTTGTCCACTCACATGTTAAGAGATAAAAAGAAGAAAAACATCCTTTAAGGGACATTTAGAGAAAGATGAGATTAATTAGTGATTGGAGAGAATCTCAATCTGAAGATGATGTTATCAATAATAGTGATTATTGATAGTCTATAGCTGATATTATCAATAATAGTGATTATTGATAGTCTATAGCTGATATTATCATCAATAATGATTATTGATAGTCTATAGCTGATATTATCATCAATAGTGATTATTGATAGTCTATAGCTGATGTTATCAATAATAGTGATTATTGATAGTCTATAGCTGATATTATCATCAATAGTGATTATTGATAGTCTATAGCTGATATTATCAATAATAGTGATTATTGATAGTCTATAGCTGATATTATCATCAATAGTGATTATTGATAGTCTATAGCTGATGTTATCAATAATAGTGATTATTGATAGTCTATAGCTGATGTTATCAATAATAGTGATTATTGATAGTCTATAGCTGATGTTATCATCAATAGTGATTATTGATAGTCTATAGCTGATATCATCATCAATAGTGATTATTGATGGTCTATAGCTGATATTATCATCAATAGTGATTATTGATGGTCTATAGCTGACGTTATCAATAGTGATTATTAATAGAAGCAGCTCTGGTACCTGGATGTCGCAGTAGTTGCGTTTGGACACGAAGGACACGTTGATGGGGAAGAAGTCGTTGGGCTGCCCAGCGATGCTGAACTCCAGGCTGCCGGTCTTGTTGTTGGCGTCGATGACGGGGAGGCACCACTCCAGGACGCTCCGCCTGCTGTCGTGTTTGTACTCCCCGTCCAGGTCGCCGATCACCGGGGCGCCCACGCCGGACCTGCGGTACCAGAACGACTGAGAATCGATCCAGGACAGTAAAACCCGGCCTGACTGGACGTCACACGGTTGCTATGACAACCATAAGACTCTACTTCATCTGTTGCATTCACACTATTAAAAAAACGTTTTTAATCCATTAGCATGTTTACCATCAACGGGTGTATTGTGCACACGCTACTCGCAGCGCCACACGCTACTCGCGGCGCCACACGCTACTCGCGGCGCCACACGCTACTCGCGGCGCCACACGCTACTCGAGGCGCCACACGCTACTCGAGGCGCCACACGCTACTCGCGGCGCATGTTACTCACGGCACAGGGATGCTGATGACCACGTCGTTGAGCTCCAGACTCTCCTCCTGCAGCTCATATTCAATGTTGACGTCACAACCACTCCCACTCTCTGAGGGCCAGCAGTTTACTGCAGGAGAATAAAGGATTAATAACTGATATTCAGTTAATAAATATGGAGGCTGCATAACTAATATTTAATAAGACCCTATAATACTATTTATTAAAACAGGTCTATGTTCTGGAAACACATGGATTACTGAATTCTAATCTTGATTGTCTTGTCTCCACCCGAGAAGCCTCCTGGCTCATTTTATGTTTAACTTTTATATTTGTCATTCATATAATTATATATACACACACACACACACACACACACACACACACACACACACACACACACACACACACACACACACACACACACACACACACACACACACACACACACACACACACACACACACACACACACACACACACACATTTGTATATGTATGTGTGTGTGTACACATATTAGCTTTTTTAATTGTAGGAAATACACTATTAAAATGCCCTCCTGCTATGAGGATCTGGTCCATAGCAGGTCCAGGTCCAGGTGGTTTCCAGGTGGAACCCTGAGCACCACTCACTGGTCAGGGGGATGAGGGCTTCGTCCGTGCTCTGCAGCCTCCACTTCAGCACGCCCACGTCGTTGTTCAGTGGGAACGACTTCTCCGGGTTCTTCAGGCCGATCACAGAGTCTGACGTGAACAGTTTCTTGTCCACGTTGGGATGCGTCTGAGGAAGAAACAGAGACGTGATTATTAGTGATTATTGATAGTCTATAGCTGATATCATCATCAATAGTGATTATTGATGGTCTACAGCTGATATGATCAATAAGTGATTATTGATAGTCTATAGCTGATATCATCAATAATAGTGATTATTGATAGTCTATAGCTGATATTATCAATAATAGTGATTATTGATAGTCTATAGCTGATATTATCATCAATAGTGATTATTGATAATCAGCTGATATGATCAATAACAGTGATTATTGATAGTCTACAGCTGAAATGATCAGTAACAGTGATTATTGATATTCTACAGCTGATATGATCAATAACATTGATTATTGATAGTCTACAGCTGATATGATCAATAACTGATTATTGATGGTCTACAGCTGATATGATCAATAACAGTGATTATTGATAGTCTACAGCTGATATGATCAATAACAGTGATTATTGATGGTCTACAGCTGATATGATCAATAACTGATTATTGATAGTCTACAGCTGATATGATCAATAACAGTGATTATTGATAGTCTACAGCTGATATTATCAATAACAGTGATTATTGATGGTCTACAGCTGATATGATCAATAACAGTGATTATTGATAGTCTATAGCTGATATTATCAATAACAGTGATTATTGATGGTCTACAGCTGATATGATCAATAACAGTGATTATTGATAGTCTACAGCTGATATGATCAATAACAGTGATTATTGATGGTCTACAGCTGATATGATCAATAACAGTGATTATTGATGGTCTACAGCTGATATGATCAATAACAGTGATTATTGATGGTCCGTAGACCTACCTGCAGCTGCAGTCCTTTGCTGTCGTTGTTGTTGACGATGAGGCGGATGCGTCCGTTCTTGTCGTCCGTGACTCTCAGCGTCACCATGCCCAGAACCTCCATGTTCTGGAGGCCGCCGTCGCGGCCGCAGGTCAGCGAGATCTTCTCCTCCACGCGCAGGTGTATGCTGGAGAGGAGACAGCAGCCGGCTCAACATCACTAAACCCACCAGCAATCACAGAAATCAGCTCATACAAATACAAACGTGGGGTTAGACCAGCACGAGATGGCAAACGAACACGTGCAGTTCCTACAGCTTTGTGTTCACCATCTCTTTGACTATTAGAAGCCAAAAATAGAAGATTTAATTTTATTTAAGTGAATATCTAGAACCATAAATGTTCTATTGTTGTTAAGAGCTGGTAGATTAATCACATTTATTCAAATTTGAGTTCCTTTCTTTGTGAAGTGCACAATGATCACAATAATTTGTTAAAGAGAAACATATAGCCCATTTACAATATGTATTTTTTATGCCCTTTGCCTCACATGAGCCATTAGATTAGTAGGGAGCCTCTCTGGTGACACTGGGTAAAGGTAAATACTGCATGGCCACAACTTATCTCCCCTACTATGTTTTCAGGCATGTGACCCTAGTCGCGGTGTACCTCTCAACATTGACCGGTGGCGGCAGGATCTTAGACACGTCAGAGCCTCTCTTTCCTGTGGTCGGCATGATGGTTTCGCCCTCAGACTTCAGCTTGTCCACAAAGTTGTCCACCTCCTTCCCCTTAGCTCCCAGTTTCAGAGCCTTACTGGGTCCGCTGGGTCTGCACGGGAGAAACAATAAATCACAGTGTCATCGGCATATAAAGACGTTTATTAACCGGCCAGGCCAGATCCTGGATTGGATGCCGGTACCTGACTGGAGTGGGTGTGATCTTGGGTTTCTCGGGCTCCACGATAGTGTCTGTGATGATGGACCCCGAGGAGACGCTGGTCATGCCGGCGCTGCCGAAGCCGCCGAAAGCCGGGACCTTCTTCCCGGAGCGCTCGGCGTCCCTCCTGGCCTGCTGCAGCTCCTTGGCCTTCCTCCTCATTTCCGCCTTTGCCTCCCGTTCCTGAGTCTGCAAAACAACGGCAAGCCTCAGGCACTGATAAAGCCGTCTTAGTAAAGTGAAAACGACAGTAGGAAAAGTCTGTTTATAATTTAGTACATCCTCAACATGACTGGTATCTGTTCTTGCTATTAAAGGGAGGTAAAAGAAAATGCAAAAATATGAAGGTCTTTATAAAATAAACCTAAATAACTAACATTTCTGAGGTAATTTATACTCCACCCCCTTCAACATGCAGATAAAATATGAGTAATAGAACATGCATTAAAAAAATTGCAGAAATTCACCTCAAAAGACGTGAAACAAACAAATTCTGAACTTTATCCAAAAGGTGCATTTCATTCTAAAGCAAATACAGGGAGTTAAACATGTAATAAATCTGCTGTGATTCAGTGACATTTGACTGTAATAAACCAGCCGCTCTCGGCCGGGTCGAACTCACCTCTCTGACAGCACGGAACACCTTCTCCTCGTGGGAGTCCATCTCTGTGAAGGTACGGATCTGAGCCAAGTTCACGTTCTCCCTGTAGCCCAGAGCCACGATCTCATCGAAGGCGAAGATCAGGTCGAAACAGTGCTCCGATATCTCGCTCTCCTCCAGAACCCGGCAGTATTCTGGGATCTGGGAAGTACCAGAGAAAACATCCCAGAAATAAAACTGACTCAACATGAGGGAACCAGAGTTCCTTTGAATAAACATGATTATTATAAGTTTCATGTGCATATACTGCTCATTTCCATCTTCACATTATCCTGACTTGTTCCAGTACAGAGCTCTTTTTAGGACATGTTGTATAAAACCTGTAAATATCTACCAGCAAAGAAAAACTTTTAATCGTTCATTTGTATTAAATGTGTACTACCTCCATATTAATTTTTTTTTTCATATTAATATTTTTAAGGCATTCTGAACATGATGAACTACAGCAGTGCTTCTCAAAGTGGGGCCCATGGACCCGAAAGGGTCCTTGAGCTGGATCCAGGGGGTCCCCAGCAAAAAAAGGGGAACAATTAGTTTTACAAGAACCACAATGACATTTTGGTCATAGGTGTCATCCAGTTTCTTTAATCTCTAAAAGCAAAGCTCTTATCAGAACCACAGGTCTACAGAAACAAATGATTAAAAAATGTGTGTATTTTTAGTGGCTATTTTTAGGTATTAAATGCATACTACATCCATTAAAGGTGTTTTTAGGGAGTTTTACCTGGTACAATATGAAAGTCTAAGGACAGGTACAAACTGTAAAAACCCATTGGGGCAAATCTGAGATTTGTGATTCTAGGATATTCAAATAAAACTGAATTGAATATAAGTAAACCCTCAACCTGAATATGAGACTCAGGCGTTTGAATTCAGGACTTTTTAAAGGTACATTTATAAAGTTCCAGTAGGACTAGATTGATTACAAAGGAGGAGGGCTTCAGCAGACCCAGACCGAACGGGCTCCTCACCACGCGGGAGAAGAGCCTGAGCGTCTCCAGGTCCTCCAGGATGTTGCTGTTCTTGGTGGTGATGAGGACCATGTAGAGCTTCTCCAGCGGCTGGTACACATAGCGCACGCTGTCCGTCTCCACGAAGGTGTGCTGCTTGCCCGTGTTCATCAGCTTGGGGAAGGCGGCCAGCAAGCCCTCGATGCGCGTCCGCGTCATCTCCACGAACTGACGCGACACGATGGCCTTCCCAGCCTTGGTGCACACCGCCGCTGCCAACAGCACCTGCAGGAGGAGGAACGGGGTGCGGCGTGACTCGGGTACATCTTTTGAGCTAAAGACATAAAACTTCAGCGTGTCTTGAGGACCTATCTTCAATTAGCCAGAAACATTCAGAGTTGTTGAATTTGATAGATGCACCTGACAACTTCAGCATTAGTTTGGGTTGTGTCCTGCAGCAGTTAGCTTATTTTCACAACTATAAGGCCACATCAAAGTATGTTTTCTTGAAAATGTTGGTGCGCCCTTTGTGAAAATGGTAAAGAGACACGCTGATAAAGCACAGTTTAAACTGAAGGAAATCAGCTACACAGCTGAGTTTAAGACATAAGACAGGTGGTACGAGTTGGAGGAAAGACTGGATCAGTGGATCACAGAGCAGAGACTGGATCAGTGGATCACAGAGCAGAGACTGGATCAGTGGATCACAGAGCAGAGACTGGATCAGTGGATCACAGAGCAAAGACTGGATCAGTGGATCACAGAGCAGAGACTGGATCAGTGGATCACAGAGCAGGGACTGGATCAGTGGATCACAGAGCAAAGACTGGATCAGTGGATCACAGAGCAAAGACTGGATCAGTGGATCACAGAGCAGAGACTGGATCAGTGGATCACAGAGCAGAGACTGGATCAGTGGATCACAGAGCAGGGACTGGATCAGTGGATCACAGAGCAAAGACTGGATCAGTGGATCACAGAGCAGAGACTGGATCAGTGGATCACAGAGCAGGGACTGGATCAGTGGATCACAGAGCAGACGTAGCGGTAAATTGTAGTGCAGCAACTTCCAGCGGATTATAACGCATCATTTAGAGGAAAGTGACTCTGATGGTGAAGAAAGTGAAGCTGGCATGTTTGATGGAGATTTAGCTGCTGTTGGAATCAGAAACAGAGGATGAGGACTTTGATGGTTTGATTGATGACATTACCCCGCTCTATTTTTAAATACACACACTTGTGTGCTTGTTTTATCTGTGTGTTTTACCATGATGATTAAAAAATGTTAGTACTTTGTAATCAATACTTAAATAAAGCACAACCAAACTCAGTTGAGCTCCTGCTCTATGCATGTATACATCCATTTGTGTATGAGCCTTTTAGTATAGTGCCTTATGGTTGTGAAAATACAGTACTAAACAAATTAAGCTACAGGACACGTCCGCTGAATGCGACAATGCTGAGATTTGTGCAACTGGACTGATCATTTATTTGACAGCCTTAGCATCTTTAGGGTATTTCATGATCAGCAGCATGAAGGGAAAACACATGATTGTAATATAACAGATTATTTTTTCTTCGTTTTAGGAGGATTCTCATCGCACAGGTGTTTATGGCCCAGGTGCCAACAGGGCAGGTTTTACACGTCTCTCTTCACGTTTACCTGAACCTCTTATTTGCTATTTCATGTCTGCTGTGAAGCACTTGGATTGATTTCTGTATGAAAGGCGCTGCACAAATGAAGTTTATCATCATCTTTTCATCATCCAACAACACCAATAAAAATAATATTGACTTTGACCACATTAAAAGGCTGCTTACGATATAAATCACGAGTACGTTTACTTTGGATACTTTAAGAACATGTTTTACTTGAAAATAAGTCTCTTTTATTGTTATTTAATTCCTCGTTTTGCAGAAATGAGTGAGTCGAGTCATAAAAGCTGCAGTTGTTTGTTAGCCGCTAGCTGACAGCAGGAGCTAACGGCTAACGCTAGCATGCAGAGGTAGCTGCATGCTAGCGTTAGCTCTCGCCGCTCTGTCGCTTCACTGCAACTTTTCTCCGCTTCAGGTCGCGTCGACTCCGGGCTTTTATCGTATTTATGGTTACGATAGAGGCTCGTCGACCTAAGGCCAGCGCTGTCCGCTCCCACGGAAGCCGACGCTAGCTCGTCCGCTGCCAGATGCTAATGTTATGATAGTTAGGCCCGACAGAAGCGGGCAAGCCGCTCCGGTGTCGCGGCGACTCTCTCACCATTTTCGGTCTCTTTTCCGCGGGGCGACGAGCTTCTGTTGTCGGGCTGTCGTGGCGAGTTCTCCCTGAAACGGCGACTGGAGCCTCCGGCTGCCTGCGGGCGGTACGACGGTCGGCTCGGTAGCGGCAATATGGCAGCAACAGCGCCACAGAGCCACGTCTCCACCGGAAGAAGCAGCGGTGGATCACGCGTCACCGGATCACGCATCACCGGATCAGCCCACTGGGGGGAACGGTGACGTGGGCCGACGGTTGTCATGGCAACGGAAAATAAAATTACAGAAGAAAGAAGGTATATATATAAATATTTAAACGTGTTAAACTTTATTTCAAGAAATAAATATATAAATAGAATAATAAAAATAAATACAGGAACGAAAGAATAAAAATAGTGCCACAGAACTTGGGATTTTCTAAGAAAAGAAAAACTCTAGGAATGTAATATATAGATAAATACTATTTTTTCAGATAAACTTTTTTCAGAAGACATTTTCATAAATCGGTGGTTCATGTGAAAGTTTTCAGACTGTAGAGACATTTGGAATTGATATTTGTACAGGAGGGTTTTATTATTATTATTGTTGTTAGTTGTATTGGTCATGGACACAAAAAAAAGTAACTAAAGTATTATGAATTTGACACCTCTCTGTGGACCATAGATAAAAAAACACGCCGCATTCCACACGGCCGCCATCTTGTGTCGGGCCGCTCCCATTAAGCCTATGGTGGATAAACTATCCAAACAACAATAAAGTATTCAACAAATTTTCAAACAACTTGGGTAGTTATAAATTTCAATAATGTAGTAATTGTAGTGGATACTGCATAATGTTACTTTTACATTAAAGTAAAAGTTACATTATGCAGATAGTTATAGTAATAAATACACTCACACATTGTTTTACATCGCACTAGAAGAACTTTCACATCAACAACAGCATTACTATGATTTACAATGAACTGCTGCAATTTCTAAATACTCAATCATCCCGTATCATAGGTTTGATACTAACATGCGGAACAAACCAAACCGTTTGAAAATCGGTCAAAATTTCAGCGAGTCCAGAGTATTTCTTTTATTGCGGTTAAAGAAACAAGTCCAACAGCCGGAGGTGGCCCGTCACAATATGGCGCCGCGGACGTCAGCACGTCAGGAGCAGCTGGGACACGGAACCAGGAAACGACCTCCAGCCGGCGAGCCACGCCCCCGGAGCGGCGCGACACGAGCGTTTGTCCCCGTTGCGCAGATCCCGGTGGTTCCGTCGCTCGGTGTGACCTGAACACCCGCCGTGGATCCGCGCAGCACCGCCATAGAGAACCGGGCCAGCGCCATGTCAGCGGAGGCCAGTTCCACGGTGAGTTTCAGCGACTTTTTAAGCGTTTTCTAACATCACGCATGAAGCACGTCCGATGCTCGCCGCGGTGACGGGTCAGCGCCATTTCCGCGAGCGTCCCTTTGGAACGCGGTGATTGGTCAACGTTGACGTCAGTTTTTCGTATCCGTCTCTCCATTGGTCGGTCAGAGGGAGAAGGGCGGGCCGCCCGCCGCTATCACACCGACCGTTTTCACTGATTTATGAGTCACATGTTTGATTAAAACCGCGTTAACAAACATCAGAAACGTTTTGCGAGTTTACCTGAGCAGGTAACGTCTTTTTCGACGTGTACCTGTGTCATTTAACAGTTAAAGATTACGTTTGCTGGCGTTAAGATCGCTTCATAACTAGTAATGAATGAGGAAATAATAAATGAGTACATGTTTGAGCTGAATAGACCAAACAGTTTAAAACAAATGAACGTGTGTTAATGGAAATAAAACTTTTATATTCATTTTTATTCATTAGGACTTTAATAGTATAGAAAACACGTACTTTACCAAAAAGCGCAAATATACAGCTGGTACCAGATAGTTTAATAAAACCATTAAAAACACATCAACTCTAGGTCGATTCAATATTTCAACACTTATCATTCTTTTTAGGTTACACCATTAAAATTGTGATTTTTGAAAAAAAAAATTGTACAAATGGACTTTTAAATGACGAGAAACCAATAATAACACAAAAAGTACATTTTCAGAACCCTGATGAATGATTTTAAAACTTAATTTTGACTTTCTCGTATTTCCAGACATTATTAATGTTTGGATTAATAATGTATGTACAGTCAAATTAACTTGTAAACAAATATTGTGACTTTGCTGATAGAAGAAGAAATAAATATTGATAAGTAGGAAAAGTGTAAGTCTGCAATCAGCTATACATAAAAGTAGGAAAAATTAAATTACAAAGTGAGAAAGCTACAGAATTGTAATATTCTGGGGGAAAAAGCAACTTTGAAAAAAAAGAATCTCAGAATCCCCCCAGGATCTGTATTTTTTAATTATTTAATTGATAGTATTTTTTATTTCCTATGATAGCCATGATCTTCTCCTTTATAATACAGATGAGAAAAGATCACCAAAATTAGAAAGGCATGGACACATGTAGACATGAGAACTGCATGAAAGTGTTTTAGATTTTGTCTTATAATTTCAGTTAAATGTATGTACGGGTTTATTAATAATTCACTTTATTTATTATTTAGTCACTATCAACAGTCTACGCCATCCTATTCTCCCCAGCAGATAATGGGATTTAGTTGACGTTAGTTATGTGATATTTATAATCTGAATGTCACCATTTATCCCGGCTGTCGTCCCACGTCCCGTCTGGTAAAAACTAAACAGTGATCTTGTCAGGGTAGTTTTGAACATGTCAAGGTCAAATGTTGTTTTTTCAAGATTATGTATTTGTCGTTTATCAGAGGTATTCTTCAGATATTAGATGAGGAAAAAAAGGAGTGACAACATGTTCATGCATTTGATCAGGGGCAGCGTTCGCTGCTCGGTTTAATGAGTAAAAGCTCCAGTTCTACATTTCCATGTTTTTATCAATGTGCTGTTTCCCTGGATATTTCGTGGTTTCCTCGTATATTTAGTTGTTTTGTCGTGTATTGTTACTTTGTCGTGTATTCTGTTACTTTGTCGTGTATTCGTTACTTTGTCGTGTATTCGTTACTAAGTCGTGTATTCGTTACTTTGTCGTGTATTCTGTTACTTTGTCGTGTATTCGTTACTAAGTCGTGTATTCGTTACTTTGTCGTGTATTCTGTTACTTTGTCGTATATTCGTTACTTTGTCGTGTATTGTTACTTTGTCGTGTATTCTGTTACTAGGTCGTGTATTCGTTACTTTGTCGTGTATTCTGTTACTTTGTCGTATATTCGTTACTAAGTCGTGTATTCGTTACTTTGTCGTGTATTCGTTACTAAGTCGTGTATTCGTTACTTTGTCGTGTATTCGTTACTTTGTCGTGTATTCTGTTACTTTGTCGTATATTCGTTACTTTGTCGTGTATTCGTTACTTTGTCGTGTATTCCGTTACTTTTTCGTATATTCGTTACTTTGTCGTGTATTGTTACTTTGTCGTGTATTCTGTTACTTTGTCGTGTATTCGTTACTTTGTCGTGTATTCCGTTACTTTGTCGTATATTCCGTTACTTTGTCGTGTATTCGTTACTTTGTCGTGTATTCGTTACTTTGTCTTGTATTCGTTACTTTGTCGTGTATCCGTTACTTTGTCGTATATTGTTACTTTGTCGTGTATTCGTTACTTTGTCGTGTATTCGTTACTTTGTCGTATATTCCGTTACTTTGTCGTGTATCCGTTACTTTGTCGTATATTCGTTACTTTGTCGTGTATTCGTTACTTTGTCGTGTATTCGTTACTTTGTCGTGTATTCCGTTACTTTGTCGTATATTCGTTACTTTGTCGTGTATTCCGTTACTTTGTCGTGTATTCCGTTACTTTGTCGTGTATTCGTTACTTTGTCGTGTATTCGTTACTTTGTCGTGTATTCGTTACTTTGTCGTGTATTGTTACTTTGTCGTATATTCCGTTACTTTGTCGTGTATTCCGTTACTTTGTCGTGTATTCGTTACTTTGTCGTGTATTCGTTACTTTGTCGTATATTCCGTTACTTTGTCGTATATTCCGTTACTTTGTCGTGTATTCCGTTACTTTGTCGTATATTCCGTTACTTTGTCGTATATTCCGTTACTTTGTCGTATATTCCGTTACTTTGTCGTATATTCCGTTACTTTGTCGTGTAGTCGTTACTTTGTCGTGTATTCGTTACTTTGTCGTGTATTCGTTACTTTGTCGTGTATTCGTTACTTTGTCGTGTATTGTTACTTTGTCGTGTATTCGTTACTTTGTCGTGTATCCGTTACTTTGTCGTATATCCGTTACTTTGCCGTATATTCCGTTACTTTGTCGTGTATCCGTTACTTTGTTGTATATTCGTTACTTTGTCGTGTATTGTTACTTTGTCGTATATTCGTTACTTTGTCGTGTATTCGTTACTTTGTCGTATATTCGTTACTTTGTCGTGTATTCGTTACTTTGTCGTGTATTCCGTTACTTTGTCGTGTATTCGTTACTTTGTCGTGTATTCGTTACTTTGTCGTGTATTGTTACTTTGTCGTGTATTCGTTACTTTGTCGTGTATTCGTTACTTTGTCGTGTATTGTTACTTTGTCGTATATTCCGTTACTTTGTCGTGTATTCCGTTACTTTGTCGTGTATTCGTTACTTTGTCGTGTATTCGTTACTTTGTCGTATATTCCGTTACTTTGTCGTATATTCCGTTACTTTGTCGTGTATTCCGTTACTTTGTCGTGTATTCGTTACTTTGTCGTGTATTCGTTACTTTGTCGTGTATTCGTTACTTTGTCTTGTATTCCGTTACTTTGTCGTGTATTCGTTACTTTGTCGTGTATTCGTTACTTTGTCGTATATTCGTTACTTTGTCGTGTATTCGTTACTTTGTCGTATATTCAGTTACTTTGTCGTGTATTCGTTACTTTGTCGTGTATCCGTTACTTTGTCGTATATTCGTTACTTTGTCGTGTATTCGTTACTTTGTCGTGTATTCGTTACTTTGTCGTGTATTGTTACTTTGTCGTGTATTCGTTACTTTGTCGTGTATTCGTTACTTTGTCGTGTATTCGTTACTTTGTCGTATATTCCGTTACTTTGTCGTATATTCCGTTACTTTGTCGTGTATTCCGTTACTTTGTCGTGTATTCGTTACTTTGTCGTGTATTCGTTACTTTGTCGTGTATTCGTTACTTTGTCTTGTATTCCGTTACTTTGTCGTGTATTCGTTACTTTGTCGTGTATTCGTTACTTTGTCGTATATTCGTTACTTTGTCGTGTATTCGTTACTTTGTCGTGTATTCCGTTACTTTGTCGTGTATTCGTTACTTTGTCGTGTATTCGTTACTTTGTCGTGTATTCGTTACTTTGTCTTGTATTCCGTTACTTTGTCGTGTATTCGTTACTTTGTCGTATATTCCGTTACTTTGTCGTGTATTCCGTTACTTTGTCGTGTATTCGTTACTTTGTCGTGTATTCAGTTACTTTGTCGTATATTCGTTACTTTGTCGTGTGTTCCGTTACTTTGTCGTGTATTCGTTACTTTGTCGTGTATCCGTTACTTTGTCGTGTATTCGTTACTTTGTCGTGTATTCGTTACTCTGTCGTGTATTCGGCGTTGTAAACGCGCCCCACCCTGCCCTCGTAACGGCCTCCATGAGTCGGCAGCACTTATCAGTAGCAGCAGACGTGTTGGGGGTGGTCGTGGGGTGGTCGTGGGGGCGGAGGTAGAAAAGGCCGGAGTTGGGCAGGTCGAGTCTTTCTGATCGGACCGGAGCCGTAGAACCGCACCAGGCCTCTGGGATGGAGGAAGGAGCCTACAAGTACATCAGGGTGAGCGGGCGGGCCGGGAACCGTCGGCTCACGGCTTCGACCTCCTCAATCACATGATTTCTCCTCTGTCGTTGCAGGACGGGAACGGACAGCTCAGCCGGGTCATCCGGATCGGAACCCGCAAGAGCCAGGTACAGGACCACAGTTCCTCACGTTTTATCAGACTGCATTGATAGGATTGGTGTTGATGCATGCATGCAAAAGCTAAAGACACAAACACGATGAGCAATAAGAAAAAAACTTGGAGGGTAGATTATTACATATGGTTATTAACAAATGAATAAATCACACATGGTTCTATATGATATAGTTATTATATCAATATAAACTATACATTAAGCTATTGAGTAGAAAGTATATAAAATAAATATATAGTAATTAAAGGCTCCCTAACTATATATATTTATACTAATATAGTTTAATCTCCAGATTTGTTTTGTGTTCATCTCATTAAAATGAATGAGATCTTTCACTGATTTGTATATAGTTATGACATCACAACTTCACAAAAGGCCCTGGGGCTAGTTATTATAGACTGACTGTGAATTCTTTTCCCTGTGGATCGAGTGATTTAAACATGAGACATAATTTGTAGAGCAGGAATAGCTTCCTATAATCAAACACAATGAATTCCAGTGTAACGTGAGGTGGCGGTTGAGCTGCTGTTATCTGACGCTTCACACGCAGCGAGCGGGACGCCTGCAGCTCTCATGCTCCGATAAACTCAATTCTTATCTCACAAAAGCTGCTTCTTCCTTCATTCTGACCAACTGATTTGATGCTTCTCACTCTGGTGTTTCAGTTCAGGTCTCCAGGGTTAGGATCAGACTCCATCTGACAGACTTTGTTTTAGGGCCTTTTATAATAGAAAGTGTATGAATAAATAAATGATGACTCAGTACATGAATAAACACACCAATAAACTGCCCTTAATGATTCAATCATCTATTTAAATGCTTAAAGGTATTTATTCAGGTACTTGTTTCTCCCAACCATTTTCACCCCAATAAATAAAATGGAAAGTAAAATTTGAAATTGAATACATTCATATGAAAAGGGAAAAAATGCACAATGTAATAGGAAATTAATTCTACTAAATTAAATGTATTTATTTATTTTATATTATGGCAGTCCTCTATACAGATGATTCTGCATTCTGTCATTGTGGAATTATAGTGAAAATACACAATTCTCCTTTTTTCTGGGGAACCCCCTGACACCTCCTCAAGGACCCCTCAGGGTCCCCAGACCACACTTTGAGAACCACTGGTTTAGTACTGTAAAATTGGTGTAATAGTGGTGTAATAACGGTGTATTAACGGTGTAATAATGGTGTAATAATGATTTAATAACAGTGTAATCGTGGTGTAGTAACAGTGTAATAACAGTGTAATAACAGTGTGATAACAGTGTGATAACAGTGTGATCGTGGTGTTTTGTGGGTTCCAGCTGGCTCGTATCCAGACCGACAGTGTGGCCGACAAGTTGAAGGAGCTGAACCCAGACATCCTGGTGGAAATAGGTGAGAATCAGTCTCATAAACAGACGCCCTAACACTGATCTATTAATCAGTTTGGTCTTAACGGACTAAGTGTCTGTTCTTCAATCTGGATGCATCTTTCCTGTTGTTTTTTTCCCCACAGAACCTGTTACGTAAAATGAAGATAAAAATACTATTTTGAATGATATTAAGAAACTAAATGTTGAAGCTCCTCCCTGTGGAAAAGGTCTTTCAATATGGAGTCAGGAAAGTCATGTGACAGATTTTAACGCTGCTATTGGTTCTTATGGTTCCCCTTCTTTTGAATGCATAGCATTATATAACCGTCATGGACAGTGTTATAGGAGTTCTAAAATGGGGTTGGACCATAAAGTTAATTGTTATTATTTATTCTTTCAGTTGCCATGGTAACGACAGGAGACAAAATCCTGGACACAGCTTTATCGAAGGTGGGGCTCGTCCTGACAAACAATGATCTGTATAAAACACAGATCTGTAGCTCTGAAATGTTGGTGTTTGAGTTAAAAGTTCTTTACTCCTTTAAATGCAGATCGGAGAGAAGAGTTTGTTCACAAAAGAGTTGGAGAACGCTCTGGAGAGAAACGAGTGAGTTTACTGAAAAACACAGCAGCTGGACATGAATGCAGCCGTGTGTGGTTTAAGAGCCAAATCAATAATCACTATTGATGATAATATCGGCTATAGACTATCAATAATCACTATTGATGATAATATCAGCTATAGACTATCAATAATCACTATTGATGATAATATCAGCTATAGACTATCAATAATCACTATTGATGATAATATCAGCTATAGACTATCAATAATCACTATTGATGATAATATCAGCTATAGACTATCAATAATCACTATTGATGATAATATCAGCTATAGACTATCAATAATCACTATTGATGATGATGTCTCTGTGTCCAGGGTCGACCTGGTGGTCCACTCGCTGAAGGACCTGCCCACCACGCTGCCTCCAGGATTCACCATCGGAGCCGTGCTCAAGTCAGTTCAGCTTACTGCTGTTCAGCTACCTTTTATTTTAATTATCAAATTTATACACAACATCCAATCAAATTCCATCATCATTTATTCACCGTTTTACAGTTTTTGTCATGATTTTTTGCATAAACTCGTTCTTTTTATTTGAATTCATTTTGATTCTATTGTCTTTTACTCGTGTCTTTTGTACGTTTCTAAACCTTCGCGGCAAAAATATCCATGTTTATTTATTTGAATTGTTATTTGTTTATTTTGAAAAAACAAAACGCACAGAATGAATTATTCCCTCTAATAACTGGTTGACTGCATTAGTATCTTTGTGGTTTCAGATGACTGTTGTAACTTATTTAAGGAGGTTTAAGTACATATTAACTTTTTCACCACACACTGAGTATTCTGGGCCTAATGCAGTGGTTCTCAATTAGGGCTTGTTAGACCTCAGGGAACATGCTTTTCTATTTTTTATTTTTACTTTTTTTACTGTCCTAGAATAAAGTGCAGTTGCACCTCCACTACATTAGGGGGCAGCAGAGTGTTCACAGGGAGCATACAGCACAGAGTATGAGTATGAAGTGTAGACACCAAGTGACACCATGAAAACATATTTAACAGGGATGAGAAGACAGGCAGAGAGAGACGGAGATAAAGAGACAAACGAAAGTCTCCAAAGCTAAGACGAGGAAATATGACGAAGCGTCTGTAGCGCTTGGTTCACTGTGAAAGACCGGTGTGTTACTGAGACAGAGACATTAACTCATCAGCTAATAAAGCTATTCTTTGTTGTAAGTTGGTCCATATTTCTTTCTCTTTATTCTCTTATACGTTAATAAAGACACAGTGTTATGCAGAGGTTCTTAGAACAATTTATAGACTAATGATTCTATTTATAGTCATGGGGGGGAACAGAAAACAATGAGAATCACTGGCCTGATCAAACGCTTAACAGCAAAATGTATATTGCGCTTTCTAATTCTACTGGTTGCTAACTATATAAAGGAACTTAGTAAAACTCAAATATAACTAAATATACAAATATAACAGCAGAAAAGACAAAATTTTGAGTTATAAATAAAACACAAGGCATCGTCTGCATTTATTGACGCTCAGGCACCAAATACCAACACGTCTGTTCTGTCAGTGTTTTGTCGCTGAAGGTGCCAGCTGGGTGACATGAATGGATATGTTCTGTTCATTCACAGGCGCAGTGATGTATCCTGGATGTATGTCTCCTGTAACTCTCCTCTCTCTTCCAGGAGAGAAAACCCCTTCGATGCCGTGGTGCTGCATCCGAAGCATTCAGGGAAAACTCTGGACACGCTGCCAGAGAACAGGTAGAGCTCTGGAATCCAGCGTCTGCTTCCTATGGTTCCTCGTCTGTTCCCTCTATTGGATTAAATATCACTGGGGCATGTTGGAAAATGTTTTACTCAATAGGGTGTAAATACTATAAAATAATAGTATAATAGGAGTATACAGTGTAAGAACAACTACATGTACATTTTGTGTTCATGTTGGTTTGGTATTATTTAAAAGTCCATTTTTACCATTTAGTTTTACAAACATCATCATTTTGTGCGATTTTTGACAAAAATGTCAAATGATGAGAAGAATAAATTTTAAGTATTTAATCCATCTAGAATACATAACTAGTGGATGTCATGTGCTTTTATTGTTTTAAAAACTATCTGAGTATTTAGGATTACCCCACGTGGTCCCACAGGTATTCTCAGGATAGTCTGATGTAGGCCAGTCAATGTGACTCCACTAGGATGATGAAGTAGGAATTTAACATTATATTATATTTGCATATTGTATGTCCTTCAAAATAAAAGCTGTAAAAACATTGACTTTAGCTTTGTAGAAAATGTGAATAAGTACTTGTTAATGGATGAAAACTCAAACAGAGGCTGCATCCAGTAGCACAGTGTTGGCGTTGTATGAACTGTAGAAAGCATTGGTACGACTGTGATTTGTGACTTGTTACCATGGCTACAGGCGTGTTGACTTGACGTGTGTTTTTTTGCAGCGTGGTCGGTACCAGCTCGCTGCGCCGCGCCGCCCAGCTGAGGAGGAGGTTCCCTCATCTGCGGTTCAAGGACATCGTATCCTTTGAGGCGTCAGCGCTGCAGCTGCTGTTTGTGTGTTGTTGTTGTTGTTGTTGTTGTTGTTGTTGTTTTTCCTGAGCTGCTGTTCTCCAGCGAGGGAACCTAAACACGCGGCTGGACAAGCTGGACAACAGGGAGGACTTCGCCGCCATCATCCTGGCCGCCGCCGGCCTCAAGAGGATGGGCTGGGAGAACCGGATCAGCCAGGTACCGTCAAACCGACGAGCAGCAGGAAGTTCTCTGATACGAGTATGACGTAAACGTCAAATCCATGACATGAAACACAAATGTGTTTAAACGGTGTAAAAATGAGTCACGTGACTAAAAATAATGAATAAAGGTGATTTCAGTGCTGAGTCAATGAGGCTGTTTTATCTCTTCTGCTCTGACAGGTCCTGGAACCTGAAGACTGCATGTATGCTGTAGGACAGGTGTGTGTGTGTGTGTGTGTGTGTGTGTGTGTGTGTGTGTGTTGTATATAAGTGTGTGTTGTATATAAGTGTGTGTATGATGTCACCAGGGGGCGCTGGCGGTGGAGGTCCGGTCCAGAGACACTGACATCCTGGAGATGGTTTCAGTCCTTCATCACAGAGACACAGTGCTGCGCTGCATCGCTGAGAGAGCCTTCCTCAGACACCTGGTACACACACACACGCGCACACACACACACACGCACACACACACGCACACACACACACACCCTCCCTGCTCAACTTGCCTGTCTGTGTGTAGGAGGGGGGCTGCAGCGTTCCTGTGGCTGTTCACACTGAGGTGAAAGATTCTCAGGTAACACTCACACACACACACACACACACACACACTCATCATAACAGTGTTTGAACCAGTATTGATTATTATCTAACTATTATCACTGTATAGTTGTCAATTCAATCAACTTTATTGGTGTAGTGTTTCCCTGTGGATTTCCTTCCTCTCGTGAAGCATGATGTGTTTCCTCAGCTCTACATGACGGGAGCCGTGTTCAGCCTGGACGGATCAGACAGCCTGAAGGAAACCATGCAGACCAGCATCACTGCTGCTGCCGAGGTGACCGCTGCACCACTGACGCACTACTGACGCACTACTGACGCACTACTGACGCACTACTGACATACATGTGTACAGACTGTGTGTACTGTGTTCATACATAGAGGTAATGGGGCACCATGAAGTACATTGTACTCGTGGATACTGTGATGTAACATTTCCCAGGTACCCACAGGTCCGTATACGTGGCGTGTACTGGTCTGGTACCAGTACCAGCCGTGCTGTTCCAGAACCCACTCTATTGCTTGTGTGTGACAGAGCGTGGAGGAGGTGGACGAGCAGGTCCAGCGGGTCGGGGTCACGGCCTGGAAGGTCAGCGCCGGGGCCCAGGACGGCGCCGAGCGGCTGGGGGTGGACCTGGCCGAGCTGCTGCTGAGGCGAGGAGCCAAGGAGATCCTGACGGTGGCCAGGCAGGTCAACGACGCCTCCTAGTGGCGCCGCGCGGCCACGGCCCTGTTCCAGCTAAACTTGAATTCTGTGTTTTATTTTTGTGCATACGGTGGATCAGCAGCAAACACAGGTTCAGTCAAACGTCCTGGTTCATCAGGGTTTCAACTTCCTGCTTCACACGTCTCTAACAATCAGCTCAACGTCACTAAAGAGCAATGATGTCAATCCATCTAGGCTTTTACTTTGAAGGACCACGTTTCAGTTCTCTGACGTGGACTGATCAGAGGCTCGTGAAGGTCCCCTATAGGACGCAGGTGGTCATGTGACAGGTTGAAGTCAGGAGAAGCTGCGTGAGGACACAGACGCTGATTTACCTGTTTTCTAGTTTTAGACCCTAAGTTCTTCTTTTTTCCTTTGTCCTTTCTTCATTAAGCTTCATGCCTCCCACACACCTGTCCACTGCACGACTTCCTCTTTCTTTGTTTTTTTAATTTTCAACATTTTATGAGCAATAACCACTGGCATCAGCAGCAGAAAGTAAACAGGCTCTAGACTCAGAGACGCTAATGGAACCAAAGACGACTGATGGATTTTTACGTGGTGGAGTCATTGAAGTGAAAAGTTGGTCATTGAACCTTTAAACTGTTAACTCTGTTAACTGATGATTTTCACTGTTAAAGCTTCAGCTTCTGTGATTTACACATGAAATGTTTTCTCATCGTGTTGTTACAGCTCTGATACTTACGGCGTCTAACATGAGGAGAGTCTCATAAATAACAGTAACTACTGGATCTTGTATTTATGACACAGTTGTTTTGAGGAATAGACCTTTAATGAGATGTTGGCCATAACTGAGAACATCACGTCTGTGTGTGGCTCATCCACACCTACGTTTTTAGCAGGTCAGAGGATCCTTGTCCATGAAAGTTCTTTATATTTGAATTATTTGTATTTGTTTAGTTTCTATCAGACCGATGCTGCCTCAGTAAACATCGTCACCGAGCATGAACCATATCACGTTTCTGTGTTATAGAGTCTTTGTTGAATTATAAGTTGAACCTCCTGAGCCATATGTGTTTGCCAGCTTTAATTTTTAATTTCTAGCTTAATTCATGTAGAATGTTCCTGTATTTAGATTCATTGATCTGTTCAAACAAAACTCAAAGCTTCAAGTGTTTTTGCTTCAGTGTTGTGCATCACAATCTAATTATTCAATAAAGCTGTGTGTGACTAACTGTTTGTGTGTCATTAATAAATCCTGTCAGACAGCAGCTCTTGACTGTGAGTAGGTTAAGTTAATCCTGTCATTTACAAAGATATAGATAAATACAGAGATTGTATTAGGAGTGTGCGTGTGTGTGTGTGTGTGTGTGTGTGTGCGTGTGTGTGTGTGTGTGTGTGTGTGTGTGTGTGTGTGTGTGTGTGTGTGTGTCCTGATAAAAGTGGTGAGTCTCAGTCTGGAAGCAGCAAGGGTTTACAGGTGCCACAGGTGTTTTATGCATGAAGTGCAATAGTACGGATTGAGCACCAGGTGGAGGTAGAACATTAGAATGGAACCCTGAGTTGAACCTGCGTTTGGCCACTGATGGTGCAGGATTACCTTTTATCTATGAGCGATAGTGAAAAAGTTTGGAAACAGCAAAAAGTGGTGAATAAACGTAATTCTACACAGACATTGGCCCACACGTTGAACTACAAAGACCTGATTAGATGGTAGAAAGGAACATTCCTGGTTCATGGAGTAGGAACAGCAGGACGAACTAGGTGTGTTTGTGTTGAGTAACAACTCCTTCGTTTCCTGATGTAGAAACTGTACAAGCCCTCACATGTGCAGAGCTGCAGCCCGCCTCATTAAACCAGTTTCTGTGTAACTGGTGAATGTTTTCTGTAAGGAAATAACGCAGCATGAAGTGACGTCTGAAGCTCGTGTCTTACATGTGCAGTGAAAGTCAGTGTTGAGACAACTTAACAGACATCTTATTTTAGTAGAATGATCTTATTCCACTCGCAGCTCATTTGGCTTTTTTCCTGGTTTGAGGCAGCTTCCTGTCATAAAGAAACAACAAAATATAATGACTGAAATCAGGAAAACCCCTGTGATGTGAAGCTGAATGATGATGAGGATGTTCTGACCTGATGAGTGGAGTTTTCTGCTCAGTATTATAATAGTTAATGATATTGTGCCTTGCAGCTTCCACGCCCACTGAACCCTGGTAACCGTGACTCACTCTTACAAAAGCACATTTTTCTTTTCGTGCAGAACTTGTCACGACCTGATCCTCGGTGCTGGGCCTCTCTCACCTGAACTGACCTTTCCTCCCGCCGTAAACGGCGTTCAGGCCTTCACTGTCAACGACACGGACACAACCACCTTCTGTCGCCACGCGTGCGAGCGACCGCCGTTCAGAGGAAAGCTGATGTTTAACTAAGATAAAAACTGCCACGGCTCGCACTGAAAAACAAAAAAAGGGAAGTTCCACAACTTCCTGATGGATTCAAGACATCACTGAACGCTTGGTGGAATAAAACACAGCAGGAGGCCGCTTCCATCCGCAGACGTAAAACAACGTGGCCCCAGGTTCATTCATCAGTTTCCTGCTGCAAAAGATGATAAATGTGGAATATCTGTACTAACACAAGGTTATTGGACTTAAACCTTAATCAGAATAAATCTACAACATGTGAGGAGACAGCAGAGTCTCATATATTGATGATATATTGATGCTGGAACAGGAACATAAAACACAGGAGGCTCATTCTGCCTGTGCTGATTTGTGGTCGGTTGCAGGTGTTTTCAGCATCTGTTGGTTCTCGCTGTTCCTCTCCCTCCTCAGATGACCAGAGATGACCTTCAGGAGATAAATCTCCAACGTGACCTTAACCTCAGGAGGAAAGGCTGGTGAAGTTCTTTACTGCAGCTCCTGTTGAACCTC
Source organism: Eupleurogrammus muticus (assembly GCA_036785175.1). NCBI lineage: Eukaryota > Metazoa > Chordata > Actinopteri > Scombriformes > Trichiuridae > Eupleurogrammus > Eupleurogrammus muticus. Next base: position 838,923 of record JAYKQN010000046.1, on the reverse strand, counting down.
AGGACCTAAAGTTAAATGAATGTGCGATGAGACGACGTGACTCCTCATACACAGGTAAATATAACACCTAGTCAGTTCTAACTCTGCAGTTTTTTCAGTGAAATCACACTGAGAAAATTACTGAGGTTTTTATACTAGTCCAATATGGAGTAAAAGGATCTTATTCCACTGGCTGAGATTTGTGCTTATTTCAAGTTGTATTTCCCTGATTTGAGGTAATTTGGTCTTCTTTACTGCGTCCTCTTCACCTGATAACCAACAATTTACCCAAAGATAAGACACAGAAATGCCCAAAGAGAACGTGAGAGTTAAATCCTGCTCCAACACGTTTGTTCTTTTTTCTGATATTATCATGAAATATGTCATAGATGTGACCTGCTCCTTTAAAACTTTATTATTCTAAATGAATTGAAGCTTCAACTGAAATATTTGTCAAAATCTGCTCTAGTTTTTCTGTAAAAAAGATCATCTGTGACACACACACACACACACACACACACACACACACACAGAAAAATCCTTCCCTGCTTCTCCCACATATCAGAATATTCACTAGAAGAAGGAGCATATCTCACCTGTATCAGCCTCTCCACCGGCTTCCTGTGAAACCACCAATAGAATCCTACATCCTGCTCCTCACGCTCAGGCTCCATCCTACCTCATGGATCTCTTAGTCCCACATCACCAATTCAATTCAATTCAATTCAATTCAATTCAATTCAATTTATTTGTTTAGCCCAGAATCACAAATCAGATTTGCCCCAATGTTCTTTACAGTTTGTAGAACAGCAACAACATTCCCTGTCCTTAGAGCCTCACATCTACAAGGTAAAACTCTAAAAACAGAAGAACCTCAGGAAGAGAAACAGAGGAGGATCCCTCTTCAGGACGGACAGGCTGCAGTAGATGATGTGCAGGTGGAAACATTACAGGGAAAACTGGACATTACAAACAGACAAACAGAAATGTGATGAATGTTAGTGTAAGTAAGCTGCATGTTGGGAGCGTGATGTTCTGGATGGTTCCTGTTCGATGAAGCATATAGTTAGGGCCGGCCCTGGCTGGCCTAGTTATAGTTATGCTGCAATAGGATTGTCTGCCGGTTCCTCATGAGGTTCTTCTGTTTTTAGAGTTTTACCTTGTAGATGTGAGGCTCTAAGGACAGGGGATGTTGTTGCTGTTGTACAAACTGTAAAGAACATTGGGGCAAAGCTGTGATTTGTGATTCTGGGCTGTATGAATAAATTGAATTGAATTGAAAATGCAGTCTTTGGTGCCTGTACAGAATAATGATTTAATATGTAATTGTCATGAGTTCAGATGGAAGCCCTTTTATTCTGCGTGGTTTATAAGCTGTTTCTGTCCTCAGGGCTCACTGGCCTCGTAAAAACATTCTTCTGGAGGATCTAAAGACAACGTGTTAACAGTAAATCTCCTGTAGCTCAGACCTGAAGCTTGAAGCAAGGAGCCTGAAGGAAAAACTCAACTCTTCACATCTACATTGAGATAGCATCCGTCTGTGGTTTCATTGGCGTGTTTCTACTGACGGATGGATTTCTGCATGAACTGTTCCAGTTGTTTATGATTATGGTCAACTTAGTCTCATTTTCTCTTTTTATCTCATATTATAGACTTTTTTATCTACCGATGGAATGAGATAATTCAAGATAATTCTACTCAATATTGGGTTAAATGTACTAAAACAAGATATTTTCCCCTGGAAATTAGATTTCATTTTTGCAGTGTACCTTCCCCTGAACATTCTGAATGTGGATTAAAACATGTAGTTAATCATGGGGTTCCACAAGGTTCTGTGCTTGGACCAATACTTTTCACTCTCTATATGCTCCCATTGGGTAAAATCATTAGAAAACACTATTAATCTCCACTGTTATGCAGACGATACACAACTCTATCTATCAATTAAGCTGAATAAAACCAATCAGCTAGCTAAACTTCAAACCTGTCTTAAGGATATAAAATCCTGGATGACCTGCTATTTTCTGCCACTAAATTCAGACAAAACAGAAATCATTGTACCCAGGCCTGAAATCCAGAGTAACTCAACATCCAGTGATACAGCGTGAAAACATCCAGTTTGCTGCTTTTGTACAAACTGTAAAGCCCATTGGAGGCTGTACAAAAAAATTGAATTGAATTGAATTGAATTCTATTCTATTCTATTCTACTCTATCCTATTCTTTACATGCATGCAGTGTGATGTTTTTCTCTTGGTGTTTCGTGTTATTTGCAGACGTGGCGGCGTGAATCATCGCTGTGGTGACAGCAGCTCGTGAACTTTCACTCTTCTCCTTTTTGAGCCTCAGGACCTTGAAGTCGATGCTCAGACAGAAGCAGCAGAGCAGAAGCCTGAGATACGATCAGCAGCTGACGGCTGGAGGCTTCACGTTGGATTCTGCTTGTACCTGACGACCAGTTGCACCTTCACTTTTTAGATGAATGATGTGCAGTAGGCAGCTCCTCACAGTAAAGGGTCACAGTTCAAGTGCCTGGTCTTTTTTTGTGGAGTTTCAGGATCTCCAGGTTCTTCAGGTTGTTTCCGGGTTCTCCAGGTTGTTTCCAGGTTCTTCAGGTTGTTTCCGGGTTCTTCAGGTTGTTTCCGGGTTCTTCAGGATCTCCATGTTCTTCAGGGTCTCTCCAGGTTCTCCAGGTTCCTTCACAGTGTAAAACATGCTGAGGTTGATGGAGACTGTAAATTACCTGCAGGTGTGAGTGTGTGGGTGAATGGTGTGTGTGTGCTCCATGATTGGCTGCTACCTGTCTGGGGGACCTGCCTCTCACCTGTACTGTGCTGTGATTGGCTCCAGAAAACCATGTGACCATAGTGAAGAATAAGCAGGTCCAGAAAATGACTGACTGACTGTTTCTCTGGTTCCAGGCAGTCTGACATACATAGCCAGTTTTTATTCCTTATCAGAACTTATTTCTAATATATTGATTTTATTTTTTTAATTGTGTAAATTTGTACAGTACAGTAATTGCATTGGTTCTATATATAAATAAGCTAATAATGACTTTAACTGTTTAAACTTGAGAAAAAATGAGTTGAGAGGAAATGGTCTTTGCCAGATTTTATATCCTGATATGAGAAATGCATGAAATGTTTTTTGTATTTTATGTTTTTACTCTTCTTTAACGGGATCGTAGCTCTGAGGTTTGACGTGTTCCATGAACTCTCCATGGACAGATGGCTCTTTGTCTCTTTCACTTGCTTTTTTCATCTTTCGTGTTTCTTCTGTCGAAGCCTCGTGTGTTTGACAGTGAATGTTCTGCTTTCTTTGCATCCTCTGTCCACACTGAGTGATTCACTCTGCATCAGCGGACAAGTCCAGTCACGTCCTCAAATATATAAAACAACGTAAGTCAGCGCTTCTTCTATTCAGCTTTTGCTAAATAACCTTGATGTTGAGCAGGGGCCTGTTTATCCACTACACACACACACACACACACACACACACACACATATATATATGACCCATGTATGTTATATATCGCCTCCCCATGATGAAACCTGCTGTTTTTCCCATGATCGTCATTTTTTTAGTCTCAGTGTTTTTTGTCTCTATTTCTTACAAAATAAAATCCATCTTCATGTTTTGAGCCGTGGGTGCAGGAACGCGTCAGAGTTGCTGCTTGTGTGTTTTTTTGTTCGACGCTGGTCACTGAAGCTTAAACACTGACGCAGGTGTTTCCCCGTTCAGACGAGATTTCTGCAGCTGTTTCTCTACGATAATGAGCTGAGAACTTCAGTTTCTGAGAAGCGGATGTGGAGGAGAAAGAGCTGAAGATGAGCTTATAAAACATCTGCTTCTGTAGATTAACGTCGAGCTGTTTTTTTGTTTTCTCTGTTTCGTTTGAATCAAGTTTGACCCGTGTTCAGAGAATTTGACCTAAAAGCTGTTTGAAACCAAACTATAGGAATATAATATATCAAATAATCATCTGATAAAATCACTTTACTTTAAGGTTTCACAGGAGAAATTAGTATTTTTTATTTCAAAGGTGACACATTTTCAAAGAAGGAGTCAAGATATAAAATAAAAATTCACCTGTTTTATTTTATTAGTTTTATTCTTAAAATGTTCCAAAAAGAGAAAATAGCTTCAACAACAACTGCCTCGTGTTTCATTCATCATTTATTATCTATTTATTCACATTTAATTGACACAAATTATATTTTTCCCAAATACATTTCTCAAATTAAATTCACACAGAAACATCACTGATTAAGACATAGGAAGTAAAACAGACATTTGAGCATGTGAAACAGTCGTGTAAGAAGAGGCTCCATGAGGGGGGGCGCGTTAGACCTCAGGGAACATGCTTTTTATTTTTTATTTTATATGAATAAAGTGCAGTTGCACCTCCACTCCATTAGGGGGCAGCAGAGTGTTCACAGGGAGCATACAGCACAGAGTATGAGTATGAAGTGTAGACACCAAGTGACACCATGAAAACATATTTAACAGAGATGAGAAGACAGGCGGAGAGAGACGGAGATAAAGAGACAAACGAAAGTCTCCCAAAGCTAAGACGAGGAAATATGACGAAGCGTCTGTAGCGCTTGGTTCACTGTGAAAGACCGGTGTGTTACTGAGTCTGAAATGTTGGAGACAAAGACATTAAAGACATTACACCACAATCACTGATAAGACCATTTATGTAGTTTTATTTTTCAGCATCATATGGTTTGACATGGTCAGTCAGAAATGTTTAATTAAGGATTTAATTTTTGAATTAGTCAGTTAGTGAACTCTACAGGTGTTTCCTGCTGATGTACATATACACGTTTCTCAATATGTCAAATTGTTCATTTAAAATCAAGCAAATCAAATGATTGGTTGGAATGATTTTGTATTAGGATGTTGGACGATGTGGTTTCATTTCTTTCTTCCAGTTTGTGGGTAAAAGTGGCGTCTCTGTGGAAACAGATGCAGATTCACCTCAAACCGACTCGACTCTCAGAGCGAACGCATCATCCGTGGTGAAAAGGTCGCGACCTCCCGGGGGATTTTTCAGCTGGTATAAAGCCGCCGCTCAACCCGCCACTTTGATTTTAGCTCGTGTTAAAGTCCTCGGTCCAGATGATCAGTATGCACTGGGAGAAATGTGAGTACCAGAAGTTTGATGTGGATGATCGTGGATTATTTCATGTGTAGAAACACTTTCTATTAAATGCGTCAGTTTCAGAGAAGCTGGAGATAAACGCTGCAGAACGTCTGTAAACTTAACATCACACGAGACGAGGAACAGGGTTTGATCTTAACATCAGAGAGACGTTCAACTTTGTACAATTTGTGGATTAAACAACTACGTTGGTGATTCAAACACCTGTTTAGTTCACTAATTAACTAATAACACGTGTCTAACGAGTTTACGAATATTCAGGAGAAACTAACACTGTAAAAATGATGTTGTCATTCCACTGACAGATCATTGTACTTATTTAATGGATTTCATAGAATTTGAAGTAAAAAGTTAGAATTATGAGAAAATCTATAACATGAGTTAAAACAACATTAAAATAAAATATTAAACAATTTAATCTTATTATGAGAAAACAAAACTAAATCCACCAAAATCCAGAAAGAAAACAATAATATAATAATTCAGATATTTAATGATAATTCCATTAAAGATTGAATTAACTGTACTAAAAACAAGACATTTTTACTGCTTAGGATGTAATTTTTTGTAGCGCGATTTCTGCTCTGATGTTTCAGACTTCATGTTTCAGACTTCATGTTTCAGACTTCATGTTTCAGACTTCATGTTTCAGACTTTATGTTTCAGACTTTATGTCTTAGACTTCATGTTTCAGACTTCATGTTTCAGACTTCATGTTTCAGACTTCATGTTTCAGACTTCATGTTTCAGACTTTATGTTTCAGACTTTATGTCTTAGACTTCATGTTTCAGACTTTATGTCTTAGACTTCATGTTTCAGACGTCATGTTTCAGACTTTATGTTTCAGATTTCATGTTTCAGACTTCATGTTTCAGACTTCATGTTTCAGACTTTATGTTTCAGACTTTATGTTTCAGACTTTGTTTCAGATTTCATGTTTCAGACTTCATGTTTCAGACTTTATGTCTTAGACTTCATGTTTCAGACTTCATGTTTCAGACTTTATGTTTCAGACTTCATGTCTCAGACTTTATGTTTCAGACTTTATGTTTCAGACTTTATGTTTCAGATTTCATGTTTCAGACTTTGTTTCAGACTTTATGTTTCAGACTTCATGTTTCAGACTTCATGTTTCAGACTTTATGTTTCAGACTTTATGTTTCAGACTTTATGTTTCAGACTTCATGTTTCAGACTTTATGTTTCAGACTTTATGTTTCAGACTATGTTTCAGACTTCATGTTTCAGACTTCATGTTTCAGACTTCATGTTTCAGACTTCATGTTTCAGACTTTATGTTTCAGACTTTATGTTTCAGACTTTATGTTTCAGACTTCATGTTTCAGACTTTATGTTTCAGACTTTATGTTTCAGACTTCATGTTTCAGACTTTATGTTTCAGACTTCATGTTTCAGACTTTATGTCTTAGACTTCATGTTTCAGACTTCATGTTTCAGACTTCATGTTTCAGACTTTATGTTTCAGACTTTATGTCTTAGACTTCATGTTTCAGACTTCATGTTTCAGACTTTATGTTTCAGACTTTGTTTCAGACTTCATGTTTCAGACTTTATGTTTCAGACTTCATGTTTCAGACTTTATGTCTTAGACTTCATGTTTCAGACTTCATGTTTCAGACTTTGTTTCAGACTTCATGTTTCAGACTTTATGTTTCAGACTTTATGTTTCAGACTTTATGTCTTAGACTTCATGTTTCAGACTTCATGTTTCAGACTTTATGTTTCAGACTTTATGTCTTAGACTTCATGTTTCAGACTTTATGTTTCAGACTTTGTTTCAGACTTCATGTTTCAGACTTTATGTTTCAGACTTCATGTTTCAGACTTTATGTCTTAGACTTCATGTTTCAGACTTCATGTTTCAGACTTCATGTTTCAGACTTTATGTTTCAGACTTTATGTCTTAGACTTCATGTTTCAGACTTCATGTTTCAGACTTTATGTTTCAGACTTTGTTTCAGACTTTATGTCTTAGACTTCATGTTTCAGACTTCATGTTTCAGACTTTATGTTTCAGACTTTATGTCTTAGACTTCATGTTTCAGACTTTATGTTTCAGACTTTGTTTCAGACTTCATGTTTCAGACTTTATGTTTCAGACTTCATGTTTCAGACTTTATGTCTTAGACTTCATGTTTCAGACTTCATGTTTCAGACTTCATGTTTCAGACTTTATGTTTCAGACTTTATGTCTTAGACTTCATGTTTCAGACTTCATGTTTCAGACTTTATGTTTCAGACTTTGTTTCAGACTTCATGTTTCAGACTTTATGTTTCAGACTTCATGTTTCAGACTTTATGTCTTAGACTTCATGTTTCAAACTTCATGTTTCAGACTTCATGTTTCAGACTTTATGTTTCAGACTTTATGTTTCAGACTTTATGTCTTAGACTTCATGTTTCAGACTTCATGTTTCAGACTTTGTTTCAGACTTTATGTCTTAGACTTCATGTTTCAGACTTCATGTTTCAGACTTTATGTTTCAGACTTCATGTTTCAGACTTTATGTTTCAGACTTTATGTTTCAGACTTTATGTTTCAGACTTTATGTTTCAGACTTCATGTTTCAGACTTTATGTTTCAGACTTTATGTTTCAGACTTTATGTTTCAGACTTCATGTTTCAGACTTTATGTTTCAGACTTTATGTTTCAGACTTCATGTTTCAGACTTTATGTCTTAGACTTCATGTTTCAGACTTCATGTTTCAGACTTTATGTTTCAGACTTCATGTTTCAGACTTTATGTTTCAGACTTTATGTTTCAGACTTTATGTTTCAGACTTTATGTTTCAGACTTCATGTTTCAGACTTTATGTTTCAGACTTTATGTTTCAGACTTTATGTTTCAGACTTTATGTTTCAGACTTTATGTTTCAGACTTCATGTTTCAGACTTTATGTTTCAGACTTCATGTTTCAGACTTTATGTTTCAGACTTCATGTTTCAGACTTTATGTCTTAGTTTCATTCATGAAGACAGACGTGTTCTCTGCTGCAGCTTCTGCTTCCTCAGGCTCTTTTTGAAAGAGGAAGACTTTTCTTTCTGGAGTTTTTTTGGCGCCGCGCTGCCATTGGTCCACGGCTCCATATGCAAAAATGGCTGCAGGCCTCGGCCGCAGTAAAGCGCAGTGAAACACAGCTGTGGAACTTCCTCTTTTATCGCCTGTTGGTGTGTGTTCATGTGTGATTGAAAACAAACTGTTTCTGCTGGTCAACTGCTCCTTCTGTGGATTCATGATTCAAGAAAATCAGAAACAGAAAAAAGTGACAGATTATTCTGATCAATTCTGGTAAAATGCTGAACCTCCTGATGCAGGATCAAATCACATGAGAAACCTCAGCTACATTAAATAAAGGATTTCTGTCAGTGTTAGATCATTTACAATATTCTAACTATCAACATAAAGTGTTGTAGAGCAGGAAACTAGACCAGGAGTTTATTGATATCATCATCAATAGTGATTATTGATAGTCTATAGCTGATATCATCAATAATAGTGATTATTGATAGTCTGTAGCTGATATTATCAATAATAGTGATTATTGATAGTCTATAGCTGATGTTATCAATAATAGTGATTATTGATAGTCTATAGCTGATATTATCATCAATAGTGATTATTGATAGTCTATAGCTGATATTATCAATAATAGTGATTATTGATAGTCTATAGCTGATATTATCAATAATAGTGATTATTGATAGTCTGTAGCTGATATTATCAATAATAGTGATTATTGATAGTCTATAGCTGATGTTATCAATAATAGTGATTATTGATAGTCTATAGCTGATATTATCATCAATAGTGATTATTGATAGTCTATAGCTGATATCATCAATAATAGTGATTATTGATAGTCTATAGCTGATATTATCGTCAATAGTGATTATTGATAGTCTATAGCTGATATTATCAATAATAGTGATTATTGATAGTCTATAGCTGATGTTATCAATAATAGTGATTATTGATAGTCTATAGCTGATATTATCATCAATAGTGATTATTGATAGTCTATAGCTGATATTATCAATAATAGTGATTATTGATAGTCTATAGCTGATATTATCAATAATAGTGATTATTGATAGTCTGTAGCTGATATTATCAATAATAGTGATTATTGATAGTCTATAGCTGATGTTATCAATAATAGTGATTATTGATAGTCTATAGCTGATATTATCATCAATAGTGATTATTGATAGTCTATAGCTGATATCATCAATAATAGTGATTATTGATAGTCTATAGCTGATATTATCATCAATAGTGATTATTGATAGTCTATAGCTGATATCATCATCAATAGTGATTATTGATAGTCTATAGCTGATATTATCATCAATAGTGATTATTGATAGTCTATAGCTGATATCATCATCAATAGTGATTATTGATAGTCTATAGCTGATATCATCAATAATAGTGATTATTGATAGTCTATAGCTGATATTATCATCAATAGTGATTATTGACAGTCTGTAGCTGATATTATCATCAATAGTGATTATTGATAGTCTATAGCTGATGTTATCAATAATAGTGATTATTGATAGTCTACAGCTGATATTATCAATAATAGTGATTATTGATAGTCTATAGCTGATATTATCAATAATAGTGATTATTGATAGTCTATAGCTGATATCATCAATAATAGTGATTATTGATAGTCTATAGCTGATATTATCATCAATAGTGATTATTGATAGTCTATAGCTGATATTATCATCAATAGTGATTATTGATAATCTGTAGCCTCGTCTATTGATTGTGCCTAAATTTAATCTAAATATTTCTAAGCCTCTCGCTCCTTGACCTGGGGCAGCAGAGGTCACCAGCAGAGGTCACCAGCAGAGGTCACCAGCAGCAGTCTGGACGACCACGGGTCCGCTCGGCCGCCACGTGACTGGCGTGAGCGGTGGTTAAAAGATTAAAGGACAATTACAGGTTGTTAAGTGAGAGGAATTATCTGCTTGGATCCGTGTCTCGGTTAAAGGTCGCAGGCTGGGAACTGGAAGGGAATTCCCAAGTGGCTGAGCTGGTCCTCTGGATTCAGCTGAAGTTATTAACCTTTAGGTGCATGGATGGGGCCAAAGGTCACCACATGGGGGGTTATTCCTCGAAAGTTTAAACCCAAAAGGTTTGATATTTACATGTTTGTGACATGAGGCCATTTGCATTTTATTTGTTATTTCATTCATTTTAAGAAATGAGTTTTTGTATCACTCCCCACTATGATGTGAACCTATGGGAGCGTGGTTAGTGACATCACAAAGTTTTGTAGGCAGTACTGGTGGAAAGCCTCCGTTGGAGACTTTAGAATGAAGCAGTTAAATTCATGATTCGAAATATATTTGGATATTTAGACATTCCAGGATGTTAAAAGGAGAGAAAAGAAAAGTATGTGTGTAATATCAAGGATTTTAATGAGATAATAAGATAAAACAACAAAAATGTGATTTTCTTATTGATTTTACTTATAATTTTTCAGTATTGCATTTATTTATATTTATTTAATTTTGAGTGTAATTCACTTTAATTTTCCAGGAGATTTCTACCTAAATACACTATGATAGACGTACTTCTAGCTATTATCTTTGGTGCTAAGAAGAGTTTTTGTGGACTCAGTCAATGCAACAGTTTAACTCTACATATTTTAATTAAATACAATTTCTCTCAACCTTCAATAAATTGAACTATTCAGATAAAAAATGTTCTTGTCGAAACATTAAATTGAAATAATTGTACGTTTTTTTTTGTAGTTACTTTTAATTTAGTAAAATGATCTTGTTTTGAGGAAGAGCAGAACATTTTAGAACAAGTAAAAACATTAAATGTAATAATTAAACAGGCTGAGTCAGTTACACATCAGCTCTGAATCATTGTAGTTTCAGTCGTACCGGCTTCACGTTGAGTAAAACCAGAGGAATGCAGCATGTTTGGCTGCAGGCCGAGTCTGATCCTCTGGTGAAGCTGTAAAAGTGGAAAAAGTGAAAGTCAGGGAGGCAGGTCACTTTTATTTGTTCAGCCAAAAAATCACAAATCACTCACTGGCCTCAGTGATTTAATGATTCTACAGCATCCTCCAACAGCCTCGCGTCCTGCAACGAACAAAATCCCTGGAAAAGAAAGAAAAATATGGAGCAGAGCAGGAAAAGAGGTGGAAATAACATTCAGTAGAATGAGCGGTGGTGTGTGGAGGATGAGGAGAACCAGAAAACACAGAAAACACAGAAAACACAGGAAACACAGAAAACACAGAAAACACAGAAAACACAGAAAACACAGAAAACACAGAGCAGGACTCATACAGTCCAGTCATTAAAAAAGAAGAAATTTCAACATTCAACTGATTTTGTTTCCTTGACATGTCGTGAAAGTTTAGAAAAAGACCAAAATAAATCACACTCATACTCATCGTATTTACTTTTTCTCATGTGAATAGAGTGACATTTTTCACCTTTAGATCTCACCATGAACATCACTGAGTTTGTTACTCACATGGAGCAGACATGTAAAGGTTCATCACACGTCTACAGTCCAACGTTCTGGTCCAGCCAGGACCAGCACCAACTAGAGCTTCTTACAAAGGAAAGTTTCATCCTGCTCCTAAATGTGAGCAGGTTTGTGCTGCCTGGTTCCACAGCAGAGGAGCCTGATAGTTGACGGCTCTGCCATCGTCCTCTGTAAACACCAGGGCAGTCTGATGATGGTGTTCATCCCATTTTGTGGATTCTTTTGATGGCTATTCAAACAATGTCATTAACTTTAAAAATGTGTAAAGCTCCATATCTCGGCTCCTGCCCATGTTGCTTTACCAGTGCTTTAGTTACAACTCAAAGCTTTGTTTTCCTGTTTCTTCTGCACCGATTATGCAGCTGATGTTACAAACGTGTTGTGACATCTCTCTCAAAAACCATGTGTGTGTTCACAGGCCCTCAGGAAATCCCAGCACAATGAGCCAACAGAATGGAAACTGGACCTAAACTCATTTATCCATGATCACATATAACAGTAACATGTCCAAGTTGTGACACTATACAGGAAAAAGTTCAGAAGTATGAAGATTTATCATCAATTTGGTTTTACTTGACCTATCAACACAAGTCAAAACTGATTTGTCCATTAAGATCCAAACTTTAAACATAAATTGCAGCCTTTTTGGTCTCTCCTTGTCTCAGCGTCCATATCTCACCCAATGGACAATTAGTCTTTTACCCGAATGTTTTGTATGTATGCATTTGGCCAAAAATGAAAATTCTCCCACTTTTCTACATGAAAACATCCTTCCTACAGTCATTGCACTACTTTTAGAAATTCTGGGAACACAGTTTTCTGGATGGGGGGGGTTAGACGTATGGAGACGTATGTACAGTGAGGATTCCCCCCCTCACCTCTTTATCTCAGATTACTACACCATTTTGAAAAAGAAAAAAACACAGGGCTTACAGGCAGAGTCACTCAGCCGGAGACGCAGAGATTGGGGGGGTCAGACCCATCGAGTCCTAACAGATCCTGTTCTGGACAAGAAATAAACACCTGTACATCGAACTGCAGCCGCTTCACAGACGCTAACTTATTCTGGGGTCAATGACCAATAATAACAGCACAAAGTCGTAACTTTTGCAAAAACTAATGGTACAAATGGACTTTTAAAAGACAAGAAACCAACATGAACACAAATGTACATGTTGAGAGACCTGATGAATGCTTCTTAAAACTGTATTTTATACATTTTATGGACTTTCTCGTCTGTCCAAACACAATTTGTCACTGAGCCAATGGCATCAACAGCGAATGGAAGAGCTGTGATGTTTTACAGAAGGTGGGTTCGTATGGAAGAGCATAGCCGCATGCAGAGCTGTTTCCCCTGGCGTTGCTGCTATCAGCCTTTGCATCACCTCAGCGAGGCTGCGGCTAATCTGGAGCGCCTCGTTATGTCTGCAGAGCTGCAGGGGAAACGCCATTACTGCCAATGACTTTCTGGCCCCGGGCTGGAGCCGACTGCAGTTATTATCTGCTGCGCCACATTGCGCTGAACTGTTACTCTGAGTTGATTCAAAAGAGGCCATTTACTGTCAGATCGGATTTCTCTCTCTCGCTCGTGCTTCGACTTGCAGGACGTCGCCGGTTGTAAATATTTGGACTCGCTGAGGGAGACCATTAGAGCCTGAGGTTTCCACCCGTCACTGGAACACTGGATATTATGTGGAATCTAGCTGACACCACTCAGGATCGTGTTGATTCATCTGAGGAAATTCATAAAAAAATAAACTGAACCAGGTTCATCATTGAGTTTTATCCATAAATCCCATGTTAAACCTGAGCTCCAACACTAAATAAAGTATTTTACTGCAGTAAAACCCAATGTTCCTGTTACAGCATCAATATATATCATCAATATTTTCTAAAGCTGCAGATTGATCCTAAAATGTCTTTTTTTGTCCACAACCCAAAGATCATCAGTTTACTATTATAGAAGAATAAAGAAACCAGGAAATAATCAGAGAACAGAAGCTGAACCAGAGAATCTGGAGGTTTTAGAATTAAAAATGACTCAAATTGATTAATTGATTATCAAAATAGATGGTTAATGTTGTGATAGTATGAAAATAATCGATGAATCAACCATTTGTTGCAGCAACTAACCACGATTTAGCCAATAAATTTAGATTGGAGCTGATGTGTGATTATTGGGCTCTTTAATCGTTTTTAAAGAGCCTACGGTCAAATAATTAATCATTAAACTTTCCTTTAGAAATAATTTAGCTTTTTTCTGATTCGTGTCAGTTTGGTCTTTGTTTAAGTTTTAAATTAATTATTCATATCAATACATTTTTTTTATATTCTAACCTTTAGCTGTGTAACAGCAACATAAATTCAGACTGGTCTGTAGTCACTCGTATCATGGAGGTTAAACTACAATGTGATATAAATAAAACCTCCTGGCGCTGTGTATTTATAGGTTATAATTACATATTTACACCTATGTTATACAACTACAGCGACATTTACTACTGTAACTATAACTGCAGCTGTAATTAGAACTATTACAACGAGTACAACTATAACTAGGACTAGGACTAGAACAAGGACTATAACTAGAGCTAGGACTAGGACTAGGACTAGAACAAGGACTATAACTAGAGCTAGGACTAGGACTAGGACTAGGACTAGACTAGGACTAGGACTATAACTAGGACTATAACTAGGACTATAACTAGGACTATAACTAGGACTAGGAATATAACTAGGACTAGGACTATAACTAGGACTATAACCAGGACTATAGCTAGGACTAGGACTATAACTAGGACTATAACCAGGACTATAGCTAGGACTAGGACTAGGACTAGGACTAGGACTAGAACTAGGACTAGGACTAGGACTAGGACTAGAACTAGAACTAGGACTAGGACTAGGACTAGGACTAGGACTAGGACTCCATAACAACCAGTAGACATGTCCTTATATCTGCTTTCAGCCTCATTTTAAGTGATTTATTAAAGTGGTGATGTCCAGGTGAGAATGAGAAAATGTTTGATGGGATCTGACAGAGATGCTGACGTGTGGTCATCTGTCTCTCAGTACCTTCCTCCTCCTCCTCCTCCTCCTCCTCCTCCTCCTCCTCCTCCTCCTCCTCCAGGTCCAGGCCTTATCAGGGAGTCAGAGTCCGTGATCCAGTCAAAGATCTGCTGAGGAGGAAGAGGAGTCAGGAGAAGACCACGACGCCTCCAGCTGCTGTGAGGCTCTTTACCTTCTACGTCTCTGTCACATGACTGCTGTTTATGTGATTGATTCATTTATTTAGTATATATTTATACTCATGAAGACATTTACTTGTCAAACCACTCAGCAGCCAACAGACACTTTGTTGTACCTTTATGACATCACACCAGGGACCAGGAACTGGTCACTCCTCTAAAGGTTTAGTGAAGGTTCAGAGTCAAATCAGTTCTAGATAATCAAAGTGGAAATAAACGAGTGAGTAATTGAAAATGCAGTTGAGCACATTATGGTGTTAGCAGCAGCAGTGTTAGCAGCAGCAGCGTTAGCAGGAACAGTGTTAGCAGCAGCAGCGTTAGCAGCAGTGTTAGCAGCAGCAGCAGTGTTAGCAGCAGCAGCAGTGTTAGCAGCAGCAGCAGTGTTAGCAGCAGCAGCGTTAGCAGCAGCAGTGTTAGCAGGAGCAGTGTTAGCAGCAGCAGCAGCAGTGTTAGCAGCAGCAGCAGTGTTAGCAACAGTATTAGCAGCAGCAGCAGTGTTAGCAGCAGCAGCGTTAGCAGCAGCAGGGGCTCCTCCTCCTGTTCCAGGTGTGTTTTGACAGTTGCCTCCCTCCGTGGCTGCAGAGTTAGCAGCAGCAGTGTTAGCAGCAGAGTTAGCAGCAGCAGAGTTAGCAGCAGCAGTGTAAGCAGCAGCAGTGTTACAGCAGCAGCGTTAGCAGCAGCAGGGGCTCCTCCTCCTGTTCCAGGTGTGTTTTGACAGTTGCCTCCCTCCGTGGCTGCAGAGTTAGCAGCAGCAGTGTTAGCAGCAGCAGTGTTAGCAGCAGCAGCAGCGTTAGCAGCAGCAGCAGCAGCAGTGTTAGCAGCAGCAGGGGCTCCTCCTCCTGTTCCAGGTGTGTTTTGACAGTTGCCTCCCTCCGTGGCTGCAGGGCTGGGCTCATCACCACATGCAAAAGAGCCTCCTCTTCCACAGCTCCATTCAGCGTCTTGACCTGCAGACACTCATGAATCCAACAAACAGGCAGCAAATAAAGGAGATAATTAAACATGCGTTAATGCAAGTAAAACTGGATGAAAATGGAGTAAAACTACTGCAGTTTCTGTGCTGGATTAAGAAGTATTTGCACAATTGCATTCTTGATAATAGTGAGTTAATGAGATAAACTCTATTAGATATAAAAAAGAATGAGAACAAGGGATTTTTAGGCAAAAATAACCTTTAACTCTCCGTTTAGAAAAAAACGTTATGTGTTATTGTTGTTTTAAAAGCACTTTAAGAAGAGCTGGATTAGTCATAGTTTAGGATCAGATAATGCACTTTCTGGCAGAAAAATCAATTTGGCAGCTTAACAGTTCTCATGAAAACAATCTGGAAGGAACCAAAGATACGTTTAAAACTGAAGGAGTAGAGAGTCATGATTTGTTCTGCCAAAAGCCATGTTCTCTTTCATCGGTCCACCTCCTCCAACCGTAAAAATGTGCACGCAAATTTATGAATTAAGGAAAAATGCAAATAGGAAAAAGTGGACTGAAACACGATTCATAAAGTTGTGTCCATGTTTTATATAAACTTTGTGGTGATTAGTTTTGTTGGAGGTGGTTTAGTCCATTACGTTAACAGGTGCTGCTGTAAATCCATAGTCTGGTGTTGACAGTGAATCGTGTTCATCTCTGGTTGGAGGAGTTTGCTACTCGGCCGTGTTGCAGCTCACTCTGGGTTAAAGCTAAACAGCCGTCGGCATTTTTCTTCGCCGCCGTTCGCGCCGCTCATTTTACGTTCAAGAGGCTTTTTTTGCACGTCTGTCAGAAGAGTTACGGGCGTCACGAGAGGAGCTGCGACCTTTCTGGGCCAAAAAGGCTGAAACAAGAGCTGAGCTGCTCCAGGCTGACAGGAGCCGATTATGTTGTGTTGCTGCGACTGACGTGAACCAAACTGTACACGTCCGACGTGGTTCATGCACATACATGTCCTTCAAGAGAGAAAGATTAGAGTTTAAGTACACGTTCAAGTCAGAGAAAAGAAACAAGGAACAAAGGAGCAAGAGGAGTCGTTTGAGTTCAACCTCATTTATTGTTGCAGCGACAAGAATGAAGAGAAATTTGACCTTAATCTCCTGGTGCTGCATGATATATATATATATATATACATATATATATATATATATATATATGTATATATATATATATATATATTATTAAACAGATGATGGTGACATGGTTGATTTCTACACAAATCCATTTAATGACTGATTTACTAATTAACCAGTGACTGTAACTGTGGATAACGTTGCATGTGTATCACAGCCCAAACACCAGTTTGTATGAATATAACAAATTCTGTATTGTACCTGTAACACACACACACACGCACACACACACACACACACACACACACACACACACACACACACACACACACACACACGCACACACACACACACACACACACTGATCCAGGTCCAGCTGCTGCTCACACCTGCCTGGATCAGCACAGGTGTAAATACTTTTTGTTTATATGTAAACATGACAGACGAGTCCAGTGGTTCCAACTTTCATCATGATGTGATCTGTTTTTTGTTCTTTTTCAGGATGTGGTCACACACACCAACAATAACCAGGCTTCATACACACATCAAGGTTCAGGTTTGTTCTCATGTCGACTAGTAGTTAAAGGAGGTTTTCAGTGCGACTTCTGACACAAATGTGAAGAGATGAATCAGTTTTTTTGTCAAAATACCTGCCAACAAAACCACCATTCACCTTATTTGTTCAGCCCAGAATCACAAATCACAGATTTGCCCCAATGTTCTTTACACTTTGTACAACAGCAACAACATCCCCTGTCCTTAGACCCTCACATCTACAAGGTAAAACTCTAAAAACAGAAACAGAGGAGGATCCCTCTTCAGGGCGGACAGGCTGCAGTAGATGATGTGTGCAGGTGGAAACATTACAGGGAAAACTGGACATTACAAACAGACAAACAGAAATGTGATGAATGTTGGTGTAAGTGGAGGATGAGGAGCAGGATCCATCACAGCTTCCAGGTTTCACCAGGACAGCATCAGACCCTCCAACATCGTAGATCCCTCAGTGGATGCACTGCAGCATGCTCTGTGGATGAGGAAACACAGAAAACACAGCAGATTTAAAAGTACAATAGTGGATCATCAGCATAAAAAGAAGCTCAGAGCATCTCATGAGGACCAGACTAACCTATCAGCATCACTATGACTAGGCAGCCAGGGCCAGCCCTAACTATACGCTTCTATACAGGAACGTTTAACCTGTTCTTAGATATAGGAAGGGTGTCTGCCCCCCAGACTGAGACTGAAGATGGTTCCACAGGAGAGGAGCCTGGAAGTTGAAGGCTCTGCCTCCTGTTTTAATTTTAGAAATTGTGCCTATAAAAAAGACAGATGTTTCTGGTAACAGTAGTTTGTATGTGATCATATGTGATGGGTGTATTGAGGCTGACTCCTGTCTGACTCTCTGTGGGTTCAGGCCTCTTTGACCCTGACGGTGTCGGTTCAGACTCGCCGGCTGTTGGTGGGCTCCAGCCCGCCGCTGCCCCCTGGCCCGCGGCTGACTACACCCAGCAGGACCCCCCGGGCCAGACCCCGTCCTACCCGGCCCCCCCCCCGGGCCTGGCGGCCGACGTGTACATGCAGACGCTGTGCCCCAGCTACGCCATGCTGACCTACGCCCACACGCCGCTCATCGCCAACTTCGGGGTGAGTCGGCAGCGACAGACAGAAAACCAACACCTGCTGTGTCCAAATGATGAAATAGAATAAAAAAAGGCTTTAATGAAAACAAAATGTCGATTATTATTGAAGGTTTCCCACTGTATTTACAACTACATCAACGTTTTTTATTAATGAAATGCTCAACTAGTGATTTAAAGTGTCCATCAAACCCTTATTTCTGTTGTAAAGACATTGTTTGGCCGAACGTGCAACACAGGCTGAAATTAAACAGATTTTTTAGGATTACAAGGACACATAAAAACACTCCTGCTGCAACCACCACTGTTCCAGCGCGTCATAAAAAATATGCAAATACCTGACAAGAAGCTCACATCAGCTACCTACGTTTAAGGTTGAAGGTCAGCTACCCATTCATAGCATTCATAGCATGGTTCAATGGTGGAAGTTAACCCATAAGAACCTGGACTCATTTCTCCTTATGGGAAAATGCTGTTTTATATGAAACAGACCAAACTGACCACATGGAAACTATATACTTATAGTATCGTATTTCAGTTTCTACTTAAAAATAGACACAAAAGAAAGTCTGCAGCCATAATTGATTTGTGTTTGGTTGAATTTGTGAATAAAACACAGAACAGAGAAAAACAAAAACTCACACTGTGCAAAGTTAATCATCCCCCAGTGATACAAAGAGCGATAGCTACAGGATGTTAGAATAAACCATTAAGTAGAATCTAAGGTGAAATACTAACTTGTGAGTTAAACAATAAAGAAATCGCCGTGTATTTGACAGGGTAGGAATCATTTTGGGCTTAAGTGTGTGTCACATTGGGCGTTGATGGTAGAATCCAGGATGAAAGAAAAGGGAGAAACTGGATCTGCATCTGGTTGACATGTGTTTGTAATCTGCTTGTTGGGTGTGTTCCTGGTTCTAGACCATCCCTGTGACCCCGGCACCATCCGCCCTCCCCCAGGTGGAGCTCCAGGACTCGGGGGTCGCCTACTTTCCCTGGGCCCAGCCCCTCACCGCCATATCCCCCATGCCCGCCTCAGGGGTCCAGTTTGCACCGGGCTCTGCGACCCTGCCTGGACCCCCCCTGGTCCACATGCCTCTGTCCATGTCCCTGACCACCATGATCCCTCCGGCGGAGGCTCAGGGTCTGGACCCTCAGCCCCATGTCCTGGAGCTCCAGCAGCGCCCGGACCCCCAGGCCACCCTGGATGAAGACCCGGAGCCGGAGTCGCCGAACCTACTGGACGAACTTCTGGAGGATCGGAGGGAAGAAGGCGACGAGGACGGAGAGGACTCGTACAGCAGCTCGCTGTTTGCTCCATAACGAGTTCTCTGTGCTTGTTGTGTTTCCAAGGCCCAGCCCTGTTAAATACAATAAAACACCCGTTCTGCAAACTAGACCATGGAACCATCTGATGAGGTTTTACTTTTACATATTAAAGAAGGCGTATGGAACCCAATGCAAAATGTCTTTGTGATGCCGATGCATAGATTTATAATTAAAATAAATGACTTACATTTTATGCCGGAGACCCCCTGGAATGACCTCAAGGACCCCCGGGGTCCCTGGACCCACTAAAGCTAAAAGATAGTTGGCTAAAGCTAAAAAGATAGTTGGCTAAAGCTAAAAGATAGTTGGCTAAAGCTAAAAAGATAGTTGGCTAAAGCTAAAAGATAGTTGGCTAAAGCTAAAAGATAATTAGCTAAAGCTAAAAGATAGTTTGCTAAAGCTAAAAGATAGTTAGCTAAAGCTAAAAGATAGTTTGCTAAAGCTAAAAGATAGTTAGCTAAAGCTAAAAGATAGTTGGCTAAAGCTAAAAAGATAGTTGGCTAAAGCTAAAAGATAGTTGGCTAAAGCTAAAAAGATAGTTGGCTAAAGCTAAAAGATAGTTGGCTAAAGCTAAAAGATAATTAGCTAAAGCTAAAAGATAGTTTGCTAAAGCTAAAAGATAGTTAGCTAAAGCTAAAAGATAGTTTGCTAAAGCTAAAAGATAGTTAGCTAAAGCTAAAAGATAGTGGCTAAAGCTAAAAGATAGTTTGCTAAAGCTGAAAGAGAGTTAGCTAAAGCTAAAAGATAGTTTGCTAAAGCTAAAAGTTAGTTAGCTAAAGCTAAAAGATAGTTTGCTAAAGCTAAAAGATAGTTAGTTAAACTGAAGATAGTTGGCTTAAGCTAAAAGATAGTGGCTAAAGCTAAAAGATAGTTAGCTAAAGCTAAAAGATAGTTTGCTAAAGCTAAAAGATAGTTAGCTAAAGCTAAAAGATAGTTTGCTTAAGCTAAAAGATAGTTAGCTAAAGCTAAAAGATAGTGGCTAAAGCTAAAAGATAGTTTGCTAAAGCTGAAAGATAGTTAGCTAAAGCTAAAAGATAGTTTGCTAAAGCTAAAAGTTAGTTAGCTAAAGCTAAAAGATAGTTTGCTAAAGCTAAAAGATAGTTGGCTTAAGCTAAAAGATAGTGGCTAAAGCTAAAAGATAGTTAGCTAAAGCTGAAAGATAATTAGCTAAAGCTAAAAGATAATTAGCTAAAGCTAAAAGATAGTTGGCTAAAGCCAAAAGATAGTGGCTAACGCTAAAAGATAGTTAGCTAAAGCTAAAAGATAGTTAGCTAAAGCTAAAAGATAATTAGCTAAAGCTAAAAGATAGTTGGCTAAAGCCAAAAGATAGTGGCTAAAGCCAAAAGATAGTGGCTAACGCTAAAAGATAGTTAGCTAAAGCTAAAAGATAGTTAGCTAAAGCTAAAAGATAATTAGCTAAAGCTAAAAGATAGTTGGCTAAAGCTAAAAGATAATTAGCTAAGGCTAAAAGATAGTTGGCTAAAGCTAAAAGATAGTTGGCTTAAGCTAAAAGATAGTTAGCTAAAGCTAAAAGATAGTTAGCTAAAGCTAAAAGATAGTTGGCTTAAGCTAAAAGATAGTTAGCTAAAGCTAAAAGACGATTAGCTAAAGCTAAAAGATAGTTGGCTTAAGCTAAAAGATAATTAGCTAAAGCTAAAAGATAGTTAGCTAAAGCTACAGCGAGTAAGTTAGATAAAGATAAAGAGGGGTCAATAAATATAATTATATGATGTCATTAATATGTTTATATATAGATTTTATAGATTTTTTGAAATGTTATAAAAAACCTCTAAACTACAAACTTATCTTGTTAATTACATCAAAACTTCAACTAAAACTCGGGTAAATGAACAATATGAAATCTGTAAATAATGTTGTAATGTATGACTTTTTATCTTAAACTTGACATTTGTAATCTGTAGATATTTTATCTTAATCATCATATTTACTGCTATATTAATATTAATAAGGTAAAATAGTCCAATATACAGCAGAATGTTCTTGAACCAACAATTACAGATAATTCTGTTGTTTAGGTTTGTTTTGTTCTTGGTTTGGTCAATTTGGTCTTGTTTTCTTAAAATAAGCTTAAATTGTTTATTTTAATTCTGAATATCATTCTTTATTCTCATTTCTGTATAGAAACAGGAACTAAAACATTTATTGTCACAAACTGGAGAAATTAATCTTATCAGCAGAAAATATTGTGTATTTAGCACAATTAGTCCAATATTATATATTTATATAGTAGTTTAGTAGTTTATCTGGATTTATCTCATTCCATTAGCAGATCATTTTACTAATTTAAGTTTTTTCCAGGAATTTGAGATAAAAAGACAACATTAAGATAAAAGGTCAAACTATTTTATCTCATTTTGAGAAAATAAAACATCAGGAAGTGGAACATTTATTTCTCCTGGTTCATATCATCTTCTCGTGCTGGATTCAGTAGTGAATCATTTCCTCAGCATTTACAGCACAGGGACATGGCTTCCTCTTGGCCCTGAGTCTCGGGGGTTTTCCCCCAGGACAAACCGACGCCGTGGGCGGGGCTTACAGCTCGTACCTGTCAGAGCTCTACACCTGGAAACACCTGGAGATCGTATCGCCCAGAGAAAGGTGGCGAGCCGGCAGGTGGGATGGGAACATGTGCAGCAGGAGTTTGGCTTTGATTTCTTGTGCAAATCTAAGAAGAAAAAAAGAAACAAAATGAGGAGGAAAGAAACAAGAAAAGTCATAAAACACAATATGTGTTTTTTGTTTCCTGATAAGGGTCACTTTCCTCTCGTTTCACGTTTTAAATTAGACAGCCTGTGACTTCTGAGATTTTATGGACAAATAATTGATCTTAAACTCGTTTTATATTAAGCATTGCAGGTAATTTAGCTTATTGTATGTTTTTGACAGAGAAGATCACGCTGAGCAGAATGTGACATCGATAAATCAAACGTCCATCCATCAGTGTAGACCTCTTGTCTTACATCTGTGATCCTTGACAATTGATTGATTGTCATCCTGATGCCAGCTTAAAGAAGCAAAAAGAAGGGGTGTTCTGCTGAAGCTGCGTTCACATGTCCTGAGGCTTCAAGGAAGTTAAACAGTGTTGAAAGGTGGTGAAACGCTGCTCATAAAAGGCCACACACTGCGTTAGGTCGTCCTTCTCCTTCCTCGTTTCAGGGCATCATCAACCCAACAGAGGCGGTGGTGGCGTATCAGAGCCGCCCCCCATTCCTCTGCCGGCGTTGGCTGATCCACAGAGTTCCTGGAAGGCGTTTCCTCCTACTAGAACCAACAGCCATTGCTGAAACATGCCTGTGCTGCAGCACCTGTGGTGACATTTGTAAAAATGTATGAATGGAGACAAACTTCAAACCGCTCCAGAAGCATCAGATCCTGTAAAAGGACCACCACAACCAGACCCTAAACATCTACCACCACCACAACCAGACCCTAAACATCTACCACCACCACAACCAGACCCTAAACATCTACCACCACAACCAGACCCTACACATCTACCACCACAACCAGACCCTTAAACATCTACCACCACCACAACCAGACCCTAAACATCTACCACCACAACCAGACCCTTAAACATCTACCACCACCACAACCAGCCTCTTAAAAATCTACCACCACCACAACCAGACCCTAAACATCTACCACCACCACAACCAGACCCTAAACATCTACCACCACAACCAGACCCTACACATCTACCACCACAACCAGACCCTTAAACATCTACCACCACCACAACCAGACCCTAAACATCTACCACCACAACCAGACCCTTAAACATCTACCACCACCACAACCAGCCTCTTAAAAATCTACCACCACCACAACCAGACCCTAAACATCTACCACCACCACAACCAGACCCTAAACATCTACCACCACCACAACCAGACCCTAAACATCTACCACCACAACCAGACCCTAAACATCTACCACCACCCCAGACCCTTAAACATCTACCACCACCACAACCTGACCCTAAACATCTACCACCACCACAACCAGACCCTAAACATCTACCACCACCACAACCAGACCCTAAACATCTACCACCACCCCCAGACCCTTAAACATCTACCACCACCACAACCAGCCTCTTAAAAATCTACCACCACCACAACCAGACCCTAAACATCTACCACCACCACAACCAGACCCTAAACATCTACCACCACAACCAGACCCTTAAACATCTACCACCACAACCAGACCCTAAACATCTACCACCACAACCAGACCCTAAACATCTACCACCACAACCAGACCCTTAAACATCTACCACCACAACCAGACCCTTAAACATCTACCACCACAACCAGACCCTAAACATCTACCACCACAACCAGACCCTAAACATCTACCACCACAACCAGACCCTAAACATCTACCACCACAACCAGACCCTAAACATCTACCACCACCACAACCAGACCCTAAACATCTACCACCACAACCAGACCCTACACATCTACCACCACAACCAGACCCTTAAACATCTACCACCACCACAACCAGACCCTAAACATCTACCACCACAACCAGACCCTTAAACATCTACCACCACCACAACCAGCCTCTTAAAAATCTACCACCACCACAACCAGACCCTAAACATCTACCACCACCACAACCAGACCCTAAACATCTACCACCACCACAACCAGACCCTAAACATCTACCACCACAACCAGACCCTAAACATCTACCACCACCACAACCAGACCCTAAACATCTACCACCACCACAACCAGACCCTAAACATCTACCACCACAACCAGACCCTAAACATCTACCACCACCCCAGACCCTTAAACATCTACCACCACCACAACCAGACCCTAAACATCTACCACCACCACAACCAGACCCTAAACATCTACCACCACCACGACCAGACCCTAAACATCTACCACCACCCCCAGACCCTTAAACATCTACCACCACCACAACCAGAACCTAAACATCTACCACCACCCCAGACCCTTAAACATCTACCACCACAACCAGACCCTTAAACATCTACCACCACAACCAGACCCTTAAACATCTACCACCACAACCAGACCCTAAACATCTACCACCACAACCAGACCCTAAACATCTACCACCACAACCAGACCCTTAAACATCTACCACCACAACCAGACCCTTAAACATCTACCACCACAACCAGACCCTAAACATCTACCACCACAACCAGACCCTAAACATCTACCACCACAACCAGACCCTAAACATTTACCACCACAACCAGACCCTAAACATCTACCACCACAACCAGACCCTAAACATTTACCACCACAACCAGACCCTAAACATCTACCACCACAACCAGACCCTTAAACATCTACCACCACAACCAGACCCTAAACATCTACCACCACAACCAGACCCTAAACATCTACCACCACAACCAGACCCTTAAACATCTACCACCACAACCAGACCCTAAACATCTACCACCACCCCCAGACCCTTAAACATCTACCACCACCACAACCAGACCCTAAACATCTACCACCACAACCAGACCCTAAACATCTACCACCACCCCAGACCCTTAAACATCTACCACCACAACCAGACCCTAAACATCTACCACCACAACCAGACCCTTAAACATCTACCACCACCACAACCAGACCCTAAACATCTACCACCACCACAACCATACATATATCCATCCATCCATTTTCTATCCCGCTTATTCCTTTTCAGGGTCGCAGGGGTCTGCTGGAGCCTATCCCAGCGCATTTTATGGCGAGAGGCAGGGATACACCCCAGATGGTCGCCAGCCAATCGTGGGGCACACACACCATTCACACACCATTCACACACACACTCACACCTATGGGCAATTTAGATTTGCCAATTAACCTGAGCATGTTTTGTATTGTGGGAGGAAACCGGAGTACCCGGTGAAAACCCACGCAGACACGGGGAGAACATGCAAACTCCACACAGAAAGGTCCCAGACCCAGGCCCAAGGCGGTCTTGAACCTGCGACCTTCTTGCTGTGAGGCAACAGTGCTACCCACTGCTCCACCGTGTCGCCCTACCATACATATATATATATATAAATAAATATATATATATATATATATATATATATATATATATATATATATATATATATATATATATATATATATATATATATTTATTCCTACCCATCCATGGATGATTCATACTGTGACTGAACATGACCTTAAATATTGAATTAAAGGCTACACCCAAATCTGTTGCTAGGTAACATCAATCACCCAGAACCTGATAACTATGATCACCTGTGTTCAGGTGGTGTTAAACTATTGAACCCGTGTGTTGGCAGCCTGTTAATGACACTTTATCAGGACCGTCGGAGAAATTGTGAATAACGTCAGGCTGGATTTCACAATGGCTGATGAATGCGAGGCGGCGGCCGCGGGGCCAGGGTGTCGCTCTGTTGACCAAATCAAAGGCTGTTTGCATTCGTTTATTTGTTTTTCTTTTCTTTTTTTAAGCACATAACACCAACACACACGCCCTGACAGCCCGATAACGGAAAGTGAGTCGGTACATCACACGACCTGTGAAAGTGACAGGAAAGTCCAGTATTTACACATCAGGAGGTAGAACACATGTGAACCAGTGTTTCTGTTGTCAAGTCAACACTGTTAAGCCTCTACTGCAACACCTCTGCTTTTATAAAGCGCTGTGACAGAAAATATATGTTTTATACAGTTGGATGTGAAAAGGGGGCTTTTATTTTGAAGGACATACAATTTATGAGGTCACATGACCAGTCTTTGGACATGTGACATCATTGTCTGACAACCAAAGGTTGACTTTTATTCTGAAGTTTGGAAAATTTTCAGCAAAGAGAAAATAAACTCACTATAAGTAAATGTATTTATTTATTATATTTAATTCCATTTTGAGGCTATTTTTTCTAATAAGTTATATAATATATTTGTTGCCAATATGTAAAATTTCTAGTTCAACAACCTAACTTGAACTTTACAACATTATTGTATATAGTTTTGTTTTATTATATATATTATTTAAGCCATTTAAAGTCATGAGTAATATTTCATCCAGTAGAGGATGAAGTTTGGAACAATAAAGTCAGAACTGAGTTCAAGTTTCCTGTCGTGTTTGTTTGTGGACACCTGTCCTTGTGCTTTTATCTGATGGCATCAGTGATAACTGCTGTGGCAGATGAACCAGAAAGAGGAACATTTCTGCAGGAAAATCCCAGTTAATAAAAAAGGGAAAAAACAACCCGGATGAAATGGATAGATATTCCACTAGATGCATAAAATAATCCAGCAGCAGTCCTGTCATCCAGTCTCTGCCTGCATGGCAGATGTTATCTCCTTCCATGTCCTGGACTGTTTGAGCGTCTCCTTCATATTTGTCGGAGCAAACAGGCCTCGGCATGAACGCCAGCGACTTCTTCACGCTCTTAAGAAAAAAAGGTTTCGCAGGTGAAAACCAAGATAAATGTTTTCTCTGCAGCATGTGCAGAACTGCGTGAAGGCCTCGGGCCGTAGGAAACCCTTCGGAAAGTTACCGTATGATTTCGAAATGAAAAAACTGATCAATCTTTGTTTGCTTTGTTTAGTATAAACTTTTTTTTTCTTTGGCTAGGCCAAGATCAGTGGATGGATGAAACCATCTAGAAACAGCAGTTTGGGCTTTTAAAGGAGTTTTTGGGGAAAAGGGCTTGTTCTCTTTCTTGTTGAGAGTGAGAGAAGAAGATTTATAAGATTCTCATGAAGCTACAACAAGCACCTGATTGGCTTAGCTTAGTTTAGCTTCTCAGTTATTTTCTGTCGCCCCCTATGGAAGAAGAACTATACCTCTGCATAACACTGTGTCCTTATCACCGTATAAGAGAATAAAAAGAAAGAAATATGGACCAACTTACAACAAAGAATAGCTTTATTAACTAACAGAAAAGATTTATTTTCATGGTGTCACTTGGTGTCTACACTTCATACTCATACTCTGTGCTGTATGCTCCCTGAACACTCTGCTGCCCCCTAATGGAGTGGAGGTGCAATTGCACTTTATTCTAGAACAGCAAAAAAATAAAAAAAAAATAGAAAAGCATGTTCCCTAAGGCCTAACACCCCCTTGATGGAGCCTTGTGCCCCCCCTCTATTGGGGAACCACTGGTTTAGCCTTTCTTTATACTGACAACTGTAAAAAAGGAAAAGTTAATGTTGAAATGGTCCTGATCCTGTTCACTTGTTTATCACTCTCTACTATAGTGTATATTTATTGTTTGTGTCTTTTCTCTGTATATTTGTCGGATTTATGTTTGTGTCACACTTTGTTTATTCCATCAATCGATATATTAAATAATAATAATAATAATAATAATAAATCCTCCTTAAAATACAAAGAGTTGTGGTAAATTTCCAAGGTAAAAGTTGTATATTCACTTTAGCGGCTGCGGTTGATTAATGACTCATGCACTAACCTCACCTGCTGATATTTAAAGGAAAATCATTGTTTTTCCTCATCTCACTTTAACTGTTTAACTAATGTTCAACTAGTTCTGCACATGAGAAATAAAAAAATCAACTCTCTCAGCAAAACAGGTTTCATCTTCTGAAATGAAAGTGCATGTGAATGTTGATAAAACCTGCAGAAACGTCGTAGAAACGCTGTAGAAACGTCGTAGAAACGTTGTACAAACGCTGTAGAAACGTTGTAGAAACGCTGTAGAAACGTCGTAGAAACGTTGTAGAAACGTTGTAGAAACGTCGTACAAACGCTGTAGAAACGCTGTAGAAACGCTGTAGAAACGTCGTACAAACGCTGTAGAAACGCTGTAGAAACGCTGTAGAAACGTCGTAGAAACGTCGTACAAACGCTGTAGAAACGCTGTAGAAACGCTGTAGAAACGTCGTAGAAACGTCGTAGAAACGTAGAAACGTTGTAGAAACGTTGTAGAAACGTCGTAGAAACGCTGTAGAAACGCTCATCCTGCAGATGCGGGCGCAGTGCAACATATTCGGCGTCATTTTAATGGAACAGGAGTGAAAACATTACACAAAACCTACTTCAGCCACTTGACAAGAAACACACACACACACACACACACACACACACACACACACACACACACACACAACCTAACACAGATTAATGGTGCCTTACTACGTATCAGGCTCCACTAATACACGTTTAGTTTGGTTGTGTGTTTAAACGCTGCTGCAGTTTCACGTTTCATCGTTTTGTGAAACTGTGAAACACAGAAAATCCAGAACTGAACCGGCCTCAGGTCTAATTTACAGAATGAATGAGGAACACAGAAGCCCTTCGTCCTCCTGACCTCTGACCCCCCGTGCTGCAGGTAGCGTGACCTCTGACCTAATCTGCTGCAGATAGAGAGTAGGAGCGTTGACCTCTGACCCCCCGTGCTGCAGGTCGTCAACATTTACAGTTAATCACATTCTGCACAACAACAGCATCCACAGCGTTTTACTCATTTGCTTCAAACACAATGAAACTTAACAAAGGATAGAAAAACATTATATTTGACATGTTTTCTAAATTAGAGGCTCAAATAAATAAATGTGCACATCTGAATCATCACAATCACATACATTCATGCAGATGTGCAAATATTTCATGTGTAAATATCCCATTAAATGCAAAAAGTACTGATAAGTCCTGATGAAGCTGTTTACATGACCTCTGCTTCTACAGGATTCTGGTGATTTCTGCTTATTCGTAGAAAATGATCTTTAAAGAGTGAACTGTTCATCTGCAGCTGAGGATCCTGGGATATAATGTGATAAATGAAGATATTCTAACAATAGTTTATCATCATGTGGCTTCATGTTCTATGGTCCCTTCTGATTTGATGTGGTTTTGCTTCATTATAAGAACTCGTTCAGGCAGAAAACAACTGGTCTCAGCAGAGGTGAGATTCCTGGAGCGAAGCTGCGACACCAGATCAGTAACAGCTGTTTTTCTTCGTGGCTCTGACAGACTCACACTGGCTGAAACCTGCTGGTTCTGATCCAACTCGCTGCGTGATTTCACTTCTTCTCATTTTAAAACGAAATAACTCGTTGGACGTTGAGCGTCTACACTCAAAAATACGTAAAGTCTTTACATCCAATTATAAAACATTATTTTAGCAACAGATTGTTTCGTTGACTGATAAATTAAATCAGTTTAACTACAACACAAACTTTAAAGCTGATTTAAATTCATTTTTATTTTTGCACATTGTGTGTGTATGCGTGTGTGTGTGTGCGTGTGTGTGTGTGTGTGTGTGTGTGCGTGTGTGTGTGTGTGTGTGTGTGTATGTGCGTGTGTGTGTGTGGGCGTGTGTGTGTGCGTGTGTGTGCGTGTGTGTGTGTGTGTGTGGGCGTGTGTGTGTGTGTGTGTGTGTGCGTGTGTGTGTGTGCATGTGTGTGTGTGTGTGTGTATGTGCGTGTGTGTGTGTGTGTGTGTGTGTGTGTGACTCATCTGAGCTGTGACTGAACCTGTCAATGACAGTTCATGTTCAGACTGAAGCGAAGAGGAATGTTCCAGAACATGAGACTTTTTTCTGCTTTTATGATTTATTATTATTAATTCACACGGCTGCAGATCAATACTCAGCTAAAAGCCTGAACAGAACGATTGGATCAATGTGAGCGATTCTCTCTCTTCACCATCAGCTTTTCTGCCGAACCTCTGCAGCACGGGGGATTTCCACGAGCTGCTGGTTCAGCAGGATGCATGATGGGAGCTGGCTAAACAGGACACGCGGAACGGGCTCTGTGCACGTGCACGGTGTGTCTCTGGGCTTCAGGTGTGAAGCTGCTGTTAAAAACTAAACTTTGATCAGTTACTCAGAGCAATAAAAACATTTTCACACATTTCTGTTCACGACTTGATGCAGCTTGTGTTTAATGACACGAGACATCGGGATGTAATGAGTAATGAGTCAGAGCAATTTATATGTTTGTATTATGCTTAACTGACTGTTATCATTAACTCCATTAACCAGAATGCACTGCAGCTACAAAAGAAAATGGGACAATGTCAAGTGTGATGAGGAATCGCCCTGAAAACTAAAAAGGAAAAACAGAAACCAACATAAATGTTGAGACGCCTGATCAATGCTTCTTTTTATTTTACTATCTTGTCAAAACACATAAAAACATCCTGTTATAACAATGAACTTCAATAATCATTTTCAGGCTGCACCAGGCGTCCATGGTGGACGGATGATGAAGATGAGGAAGTCAAAGCACAACTGTTTAACTAAAGTCTCATTTAGTCTAAAAACGTGAGCCATAAACCACGATTTCGTGTGATTCTTGAGGCAAATGTCAAAGGGTGAAACCAAAAAAGAACTTAAAATATTTATTCCATCTAGAACATAAACTAGTTAATATCATGTGTAATTTCTTAAAAACATCTTTAGGGAGTTGAACTGTCTGTTTTTTTAGGATTACAGCACATGGCAGCTTTTAAATGGTCTCTTTTAGTGATGTATACATGAATTATATGAATATAATTTAATCTTATTATACTCATGGCTATTGTAATACCACTGGACACTGAATCATCATATTCAGATAAATGTTTGAATTCATTTTGAGGATTTTCATTTCAGAAGAGAAACGATCGACAGGTTGTGAAAATAAGTCACAAAAATCGTTTTTTTCTGTGAAGAAGCCAAGAAGTCAACAGTTACCGTATTATCGGGACTATAAGGGCACATTAAAGTCTTCTATTCTCTCCAAAATGTTGGTGCTCCCTATGTCTGTATGTAGGGGAAGTGTGGGCATGGATTGTAGATAAAATAACGGGGATGTGCGTTATGCAGAACATCGTTGTGGTACAGAGACACGCTGATAAAGCACAGTTTAAGTTTAAACTTTCGTTCGGTGCCATTTCTCCATCCAGACCAGGACTACGGTAGCACAGCAACTTCCAGCGGATTATAACGCATCATTTAGAGGAAAGTGACTGTGATGGTGAAGAAAGTGAAGCTGGCATGTTTGATGGAGATTTAGCTGCTTGCAGGTCATAAACTAGTTTTTTTTACTGTCTGCAAATATGACAAATGCATCAAAAAGTCAACTGAGGTTTGTGCTTGTGTGTTGAAGGTCAGTGGGTTTTTCAGGCCATGAACAAGAAAAAAAACCCGTGTTCACATCTGGCTTTGACAGATGTTTTCATCATTATCTTTAACTACTTTGTCAAACACAGTGAAATACCGTGCACATGTACACACACAGGTCTACTCACTTCATGCCCGTTTCACCTTATTTTTCCACTAATTACACACCGAGTCACAACATGCAGACGATTGGCTGGATGGGCCTCAGGCCAACCAGGAGAAGGTTGCTGATGGGGGGTCTCCCCATATTCTATCAATTATTAACCAAACATGTTGTTCCTGTCACCTGATTCAAATCTCAATCACCAGTAATTTCTCTACATTTATGGCAAACGTGTCTCTGATGTGTGTGATTTTTTATTTTTATTTTTTTTACTGTCCTAGAATAAAGTGCAGTTGCACCTCCACTCCATTAGGGGGCAGCAGAGTGTTCACAGGGAGCATACAGCACAGAGTATGAGTATGAAGTGTAGACACCAAGTGACACCATGAAAACATATTTAACAGGGATGAGAAGACAGGCGGAGAGAGACGGAGATAAAGAGACAAACGAAAGTCTCCCAAAGCTAAGACGAGGAAATATGACGAAGCGTCTGTAGCGCTTGGTTCACTGTGAAAGACCGGTGTGTTACTGAGTCTGAAATGTTGGAGACAAAGACATTAAAGACATTACACCACAATCACTGATAAGACCATTTATGTAGTTTTATTTTTCAGTATCATATGGTTTGACATGGTCAGTAAAAAATGTTTAATTAAGGATTTAATTTTATTTTTAATTTCAGATGCACTTTAAATCTTTCCTGTTAGTTAATAAAGCTATTCTTTGTTGTAAGTTGGTCCATATTTCTTACTTTTTTATTCTCTTATACGTTAATAAGGACACAGTGTTATGCAGAGGTACTTATAACAATTTATAGACTAATGATTGTATTTATAGTCACGGGGGGGGGGTGTTTTCTTCTATGGAGGGGCAGAAAATAATTAGGAAGCCTGTGCCATTATAACAACCATCACTCCCTCCAGGTTTGAGGCTGAAGTGACTTGTCTGGAGTCGCTGCTCAGTCCTGTATATTTGCTGATTTACGTGCAGCCTCATCACGCTCGTACTGGAAATTCCGTTTTGCTCATAGTTAATTGCAGCAGTTAAAGGGGCTGAGATGCAGGACGCTGCAGAAACACGTCCTGTTGCTTGGAGGGAAGTGAGCAGAGGTTAGAATCAATGTTCTTCCACACAAACAAAGAAACTTTTACGACTGTGCATTCTGTGTAGTTCATCATTCTATGGTGGAAATTAACAAATAACTTTCACTCAGGTGATGCACCTAAGCACGATTCTGTGTATTTATACATTACTTGAGTATTTCTGCATTATAGCTTACAGTTGTTTTGTACTTTATACCTAATAACAAATTACTTCTAATGACTTGCCTGGTAAAAATAAAGGAGAAATAAGTGAAACACAAAATGACTTTAGGCATTTAGAGCTGTGAGCTGTGTTTAAACCTGCCAGCAGAGGAGGAAACACTGAGCCTGCAGCTGTTCGACGTGGTTGCATAAAAACTGTAATACAGAGAGACAACATGGAGGTGTGTTTAGAGGGAACTGACATTTAAAAGTGAATGAACACCCCCAGCGTTGTCCCCAGGGGGGAACATTCCTCTTAAGATCCACTGTTTGAAGCAGAAGTTTAAGCCCCAGGACTATTATTCAGTTTTTCTGCTCTAAATGATGATAAATGTGGAACATCTGAAAATATATATATGAATAATAATATATCTGAATATCTGTACGAACACAAAGGTTATTGGACTTAAACCTGGAATCTGAATAAATCTAAACTGTGAGGAGATACAGAAGAGTCAGAATCTGTTAATGCTGATGTTAGAATGTTGATAAAGAATCTAACATTGTGTTCTACGATAGATAAAGTTACTAAAGATGAAAAAACTGGTTTAAAACTTAAGACCAAACTGACCCAAACCAGGAAATCAAAGTTATTACACCATGAAAAACGCTGCATCAAACCGTCGTGTTGGAGCCTCGTGTTAATCTGTCAACAGAACGTCTGAAGCCTGTGTGTGTGTGTGTGTGTGTGTATGTGTGTGTGTGTGTGTGTATGTGTGTGGGTGTGTGTGTGTGTGTGTATGTGTGTGTGTGTGGGTGTGTGTGTGTGTTAACTTACCATGAACTTTGCTCCTCCAGTACAGAGTGTTCAGCTCAGCCTCAACACGTTATCACTGCCTTTATTTGTTCACTCTGCACACCAGTGTGTGTGTGTGTGTGTGTGTGTGTGTGTATGTGTGTGTGTGTGTGTGTGTGTGTGTGTGTGTGTGTATGTGTGTGTGTGTGTATGTGTGTGTGTGTGTTAGTGTGTATGTGTGTGTGTGTGTGTGTGTGTGTGTGTGTGTGTGTGTGTGTATGTGTGTATGTGTGTGTGTGTGTGTGTGTGTGTGTGTGTCTGTGTGTATGTGTGTGTGTGTGTTAGTGTGTATGTGTGTGTGTGTGTGTGTGTTAGTGTGTGGGTGTGTGTGTGTGTGTGTGTGTGTGTGTGTGTCTGTATGTGTGTGTGTGTGTTAGTGTGTATGTGTGTGTGTGTGGGTGTGTGTGTGTGTGGGTGTGTGTGTAAAATATAATATATTTGACTCCTCCTTCATGGCATAATTCACCAGATTTACAAAATAAAAGTAATCTTTCATGCGTTTGTTCTGAATATGGAGGCTAGTTTATACGTATATGTAGTTTATACGTATATATAGTTTATACATATATGTAGTTTATACGTATATATAGTTTATACGTATATGTAGTTTATACGTATATATAGTTTATACGTATATGTAGTTTATACGTATTTATACTTTATACGTATATATAGTTTATACGTATACATACTTCCATCCATCCATCCATCCATTGTCTTCCGCTTATCCGGGGCCGGGTCGCGGGGGCAGCAGTCTAAGCAGGGACTCCCAGACTTCCCTCACCCCGGACACGTCCTCCAGCTCCTCCGGTGGGACCCCAAGGCGTTCCCAGGCCAGCCGAGAGACATAGTCCCTCCAGCGTGTCCTGGGTCTTCCCCGGGGCCTCCTCCCGGTGGGACATGCCCAGAACACCTCCCTAGGGAGGCGTCCAGGAGGCATCCTGAGCAGATGCCCGAGCCACCTCAGCTGGTTCCTCTCAATGTGTAGGAGCAGCGGCTCTACTCCGAGCTCCTCCCGTGTGACCGAGCTCCTCACCCTATCCCTAAGGGTGCGCCCGGCCACTCTGCGGAGGAAGCCCATTTCAGCCACTTGTATACGCGATCTTGTCCTTTCGGTCATTACCCAAAGCTCATGACCATAGGTGAGGGTAGGAACGTAGATTGACCGGTAAATCGAGAGCTTCGCCTTCCGGCTCAGCTCCTTCTTCACCACAACGGACCGATACAGCGACCGCATCACTGCAGACGCTGCACCGATCCGCCTGTCAATCTCACGCTCCATCCTTCCCTCACTCGTGAACAAGACCCCGAGATACTTGAACTCCTCCACTTGGGGCAGAGACTCACCACCCACCCGGAGAGAGCAAACCACCTTTTTCCGGTCGAGAACCATGGCCTCGGATTTGGAGGAGCTGATTCTCATCCCAGCCGCTTCACACTCGGCTGCAAACCGCCCCAGTGCCTGCTGCAGGTCCTGGCTCGAAGAAGCCATCAGGACAACATCATCTGCAAACAGCAGAGATGAAATCCTGTGGTTCCCAAACCAGGCCCCCTCCGGCCCCTGGCTGCGCCTAGAAATTCTGTCCATAAATATAATGAACAGAACCGGTGACAAAGGGCAGCCCTGGCGGAGTCCAACATGCACTGGGAACAGGTCTGACTTACTGCCGGCAATGCGAACACAGCTCCTGCTCCGGTCATACAGGGACCGGACAGCCCTTAGCAAAGAGCCATACTCCCAGAGCACCCCCCAAAGGACACCACGAGGTACACGGTCGAATGCCTTCTCCAGATCCACAAAACACATGTGGACTGGTTGGGCATACTCCCATGAGCCCTCGAGGACCCGATGGAGAGTATAGAGCTGGTCCAGTGTTCCACGACCGGGACGAAAACCACACTGCTCCTCCTGAATCCGAGGTTCGACTATCGGTTGGATTCTCCTCTCCAGCACCCTGGAATAGACCTTACCGGGAAGGCTGAGGAGTGTGATTCCCCTGTGATTGGAACACACCCTCCGGTCCCCCTTCTTATACAGAGGGACCACCACCCCGGTCTGCCATTCCACAGGTACTGTCCCCGACCGCCACGCGATGTTGCAGAGACGTGTCAGCCAAGACAGTCCCACAACATCCAGAGACTTGAGGTACTCAGGACGGATCTCATCCACCCCCGGAGCCTTGCCACAGAGGAGCTTGCCAACCACCTCAGTGACTTCAGCCAGGGTGATGGACGAGTCCGCCCCTGGGTCCCCAGTCTCTGCTTCCTCCTCGGAGGACGTGACAGTGGGATTGAGGAGATCCTCAAAGTACTCCTTCCACCGCCCGACAACATCCCCAGTCGAGGTCAGCAGCTCTCCACCCGCACTGTAAACAGTGTTGGTGAAGCACTGCTTTCCCCTCCTGAGGCGCACATATACATATACATACTTTATACGTATATATAGTTTATACATATATATAGTTTATACGTATATGTAGTTTATAAGTATATATAGTTTATACGTATATGTAGTTTATACGTATTTATACTTTATACGTATATATAGTTTATACGTATATATAGTTTATACGTATATGTAGTTTAAACGTATATGTAGTTTATACGTATACATACTTTATACGTATATATAGTTTATACATATATATAGTTTATACGTATATGTAGTTTATACGTATATATAGTTTATACGTATATGTAGTTTAGACGTATTTATACTTTATACGTATATATAGTTTATACGTATATGTAGTTTATACGTATATATAGTTTATACGTATATGTAGTTTATACGTATATGTAGTTTAGATGATATGTAGTTTATACGTATATATAGTTTATACGTATACATACTTTATACGTATATATAGTTTATACGTATATATAGTTTATACGTATATATAGTATATACGTATATGTAGTTTATACGTATATATATATATAGTTTATACGTATATATATAGTTTATACGTATATGTAGTTTATACGTATTTATACTTTATACGTATATATAGTTTATACGTATATATAGTTTATACGTATATATATATATAGTTTATACGTATATATATAGTTTATACGTATATGTAGTTTATACGTATTTATACTTTATACGTATATATACTTTATACGTATATATACTTTATACGTATATATAGTTTATACGTATATATATAGTTTATACGTATATGTAGTTTATACGTATATGTAGTTTATACGTATTTATACTTTATACGTATATATAGTTTATACGTATATATAGTTTATACGTATATGTAGTTTATACGTATATATAGTTTATACGTATATATAGTTTATACGTATATATATATATATAGTTTATACGTATATATATAGTTTATACGTATATGTAGTTTATACGTATATGTAGTTTATACGTATTTATACTTTATACGTATATATAGTTTATACGTATATATAGTTTATACGTATATGTAGTTTATACGTATATGTAGTTTATACGTATATATAGTTTATACGTATATATATATAGTTTATACGTATATATATATAGTTTATACATAGCCTCCATATTTAACTCTATATAATAAGCGTATTATTATATGAATACTAATGAGCTGTAATACGCGTCAGTGATGAAGCATTAGGACGTTCATCAGGTCAACAGCTACATTCTCATCATGTTGGTTTCTTATTGTGTAAAAGTCCATTTGTACCATTTATTTTTGTGCAATTTCTGACACTAAATGTAAAGATCATTATAAATGTTAAATGTTTAATCCACGCTAGAATATAAAAGTAGTTGATAAGTAAGTGTTTAAAACCAGTTTTAATAGAGTTAAAGTATTTGCAGGATTACAGAACCTCGTCTCATAAACTTCAACAATGTCTGAATGTTCGTATTAACCACATCACGTTAAACGTCCTGTTGCTGATCTGATCACTTTCATTGTGTAGTGATGTCAACAACAGCAAATTCTCCTCCTGACGACAAATGAATAAAAAGTTCATCACGCGTGAGTTTAAACGTTTTATTTTTATTCAGCACAGAGAAGATGTGTATGAAAATAAATCTAATGAAGCCGTAAAAAGTCGTCATACAAAACAGCAGCGTGTCCACCCACGCAGCATTCCTCACTACCCCCCCCCAGAGCACAACGGGGGGTGGGGGGTCGACCCCTCATAGCACGTTATAACACAGGTCAGAGCTCCTGAAACAGTCCTGGTCCTGCAGGGGGCAGGCGTAGGGATAGTCCGTGGGGGGGGGGTAGGGCGCGTAGTCCGGAGCGGGGAAGGTGTCCTGGGGGGGGCCGAGCCAGCAGTGGGCCAGGCAGTAACAGTCCTGGAGGCTGCAGGGGGGGGGGTAGTGGCAGGGCTCCGGCGTGAAGGCCTGCACGCCGCAGGGCTCCGCCCCCCCCCGGGACGGCGAGCTGTAGCAGGAGGAGGAGGAGGAGAAGGAGGAGTCCTGGGAGGAGAAGCTGGGGGGGTCCACAGGGCTGCAGAGAGGCTCTGGGGGGGGGCAGGGGGTCTGCAGCCAAACACAGCAGCAAAACACGTTTAATTTTATACTGATTTATGTTAGAAAGTGTTGAAAGAATCAAATACAAGAGTTTATCTCATTTTTATATTTGTAATTATTTTTGTTTTTTACTACAGATAAAAATACACACACACACACACACACACACACACACACACACTCACACACACACACACACACACACACACACACACACACACACACACACACTCACACACACACACACACACTCACACACACTCACACACACTCACACACACACACACTCACACACACACACACACACTCACACACACTCACACACACTCACACACACTCACACACACTCACACACACACACTCACACACACACACACACACTCACACACACTCACACACACTCACACACACTCACACACACACACACACTCACACACACACACACACACACACACACTCACACACACACACACACACACTCACACACACACTCAC
This sequence comes from Eupleurogrammus muticus, assembly GCA_036785175.1. NCBI lineage: Eukaryota > Metazoa > Chordata > Actinopteri > Scombriformes > Trichiuridae > Eupleurogrammus > Eupleurogrammus muticus. The sequence continues at coordinate 799,620 of JAYKQN010000046.1, read as the reverse complement.
ACACACACTCACACACACACACACACTCACACACACTCACACACACTCACACACACACACACACACACACTCACACACACTCACACACACACTCACACACACTCACACACACACACACACACACTCACACACACACACACACTCACACACACTCACACACACTCACACACTCACACACACTCACACAAACACACACACTCACACACACACACACACACACTCACACACACACACACACACACTCACACACACTCACACACACTCACACACACTCACACACACACACACACACTCACACACACTCACACACACACACACACACTCACACACACTCACACACACACTCACACACACTCACACACACTCACACAAACACACACACTCACACACACACTCACACACACTCACACACACACACACACTCACACACACACACACACACACACACACTCACACACACTCACACACACACTCACACACACTCTCACACACACACACACACACTCACACACACTCTCACACACACACACTCACTCTCTCCTGTTGTGATGTCATAACAAGTGTAAGCTAGTAGCCCAGCTCTCTGAGGGGCGGGGCTTTCCCTCAGCTGATGGACCAATCAGGACAGAGTGGGTGTGTCAGTGGGAGGGGCGTTCTCAGAGTGTGTGTGTGAGAAGGCGACTGTGTTGCTGCTACTTAATATTAAGAAAAGTTAAATCTGTGAGTAAATCAGCCTCTTATGGAGGAAAGGCCACAAATCCTTGAACGTTCAGGTCGGCTCCGTGTGGTTTTGACTATTTTTAACAAAAGCTGCTTTTCCTGCAAAAGATGCTGCACTGATGCCTGAGGCAGGAAGCCTTCATTCCTGCCGGGTGTTACAACCCGTCATCCTGAGAATCAGAACTTCACATCAGAGGCTCCTTCACATTCGTAGTAATTCCATTGTTTACGTCCAGAGCTGATAACTATTAACTATGAGTCATTTTAGATGAATTCTCTTATAACTTTTACCAGATCCGGATGCTGGATCAGATCTTTGGTCCAGATACTGGATCTTGTTTAAAAGACAATAATGAGTTGATGGTTGTAGCCTTTGTTGTAATAAACGTTTAATGATTATAAAGCTTCTGTGTGAATGTTGGGAAACATGTGAAGTCTGAACTTAATCCACTTTCTCATTAATTTGTCCTGCTGAGTCCACACACTCACACACTCACACACTCACACACTCACACACTCACACACTCACACACTCACACACACACACACACTCACACACACTCACACACACACACACTCACACACTCACTCACTCACACTCAGCCATGGGTATTTTTCGAAATAAAAGTCATCTACTTATTTCCCTCTGATTCTGTATCACTTTCATATATTCTCATCAGGTTCCACTTTTCTCGTTTCTTATTGCTGACACACTCGTCTGATCATGTAGATGTGATTCTATCTCTGCTTCTTTCCCTTTCATATTTTTTAGATATTTATTCTTTTAAAGATCCATTTTCTCATGTAATATTCCCCTGGTGAGTCAACGTATTCCTATGTTTATGATTGAGTCTTTTTGCATTTCCCAAAATAAAAGTCCTCTGCTTCTTCCCTGCTTTTATTGGGGCAGACAAACGCACCTGCCTAAATATTGAAAACCATAAATGATCGTTTATGCGCCGAAGATGCTAAAAATATCGCTAGATGTGAAGTTGTTTGCAGGTTTTGCATTAAACTTACAATAAAACCCCCTTTTCCTAAAAAACGCAGTTTCATGAATGGAGTTTGGTGTGAGCGGTGCCGCCTACCAGCGCGTGGCCGTAGTAGTCCGCGTCTGAGGAGAGTCCATGGCACCAGGGCAGCTGCAGGCTGGGGAGAGGCAGGGAGCCGCCGCCGTTGCCGGGCAACACCACGTCCCCAAACTGGTGCTGAGTGTCGTGGAAGACGCCGCCGTCCTGCAGCTGGATGCCGTCAGGCACCGGCAGCGAGGCGGCGCGCAGCGGGACGGGAGCCGCGGGGGGAGGGTCCCCGTAGCGGCCTGGTCGTACAAGGAACATGATATTTAGAATATGCAAAAACTCAAACTGAAAAAATCACGCCGTGGCTGCAGAGCGCGTCACCGCCACGCATCGACCTGCGTGACCCACCGGTGACGCGTTCGATCCGTCTGCGTCTCTGCAGGAATCTGGGTCAGCAACGGGTGGAGATCACCCAGAATGCAGGTGCACGGCGTGCGTGCGTGTTCGGCGGAGCACGGCAGACATGTAAATGGCCTATAAGTTCAGCAGTGATGTCACGACACATCAGCAACACATTTGAATGTAGCTTATAAGTAAGACGCTGCAGCAGCTGGAATGCAGCTGTCAACAGTGCACATGCTTTTCTGAGTGGTTGGTCATGACTGGGTGTTCATGTGAGTAGCGTCTGTTCAGGTTCCCTGGCTCAGCAGCTTTCAGTCTGTGTATATAACATGCTCTTTTATTTACTTTTAATCTGTCTTTGCTGCTGCAGCCTGCTCAGATATTTGCATTTATTTTTGGATTTTAGTGTCTAATATAGTTCAATGGAATGATGCTTATAAGACTCTTTGATTGGATTGTTATTCCTTCTTCTTTTTTATTCCTTTTTGTGTGCATGGTCATTATTGGGTTAATTACAAAATGCATGCAAAGAAACAAAGCTGTCTGCTTTCTGCTTCAGCTGGAGGATGCACACGTGTAGGAATGTCGGATTGCATGACATATATATATATATATATATATGTATATATATGTGTGTGTATATATATATATGTGTGTGTGTGTGTGTGTGTATATATATATATATATATACATATATATATATATATATATGTATATATATATATATATATATATATATATATATATATATGTATATATATATATGTATATATATGTGTGTGTATATATATATATATATGTATATATATGTGTGTATATATATATATATATATATATATATATACACATATATACATATATTTATATATATATTTATTTATTTATTTTTATATACAGTCTTGGGGTGAACTTACTTGGAAATGTAGAGGCGCAAAGCTCCTGAAGTTCCAAACAAGCCTGTGATATCTGTGATATCTGTGATATCTGTGATATCTGTGACACAGGGAGAAACACACGATTATTGGGATTTGTCTTTGTAAAGAGGCGATAACCGATGTGTAGTGAAGGATTAGTTTCTAAACGCGTGTGTGCGCACGCGTGGCAGTCCTCGCGCACTGTGTGTGTGTGTGTGTGTGTGTGTGAGGGGCGGGGCTTGCCTTGCCCTTCCTGCAGGCCTCCCTGGCTCGGTGCCTCTGCAGCAGCTCTTTGACCGTCGTCTTGACGCGGACGCCCTGGTAAACTCTCGGCTTCTCTGCGTGGACAAAAACAAGGAAAAACCCGCACGTCACGCACGTTTAGTCCCAAGCACCCGTTGACTGACACGCAGCAGCAGTACAAACACACACTTTGAGTTTCACCCCAGAAATAAAAATATACACTTTTAAAACCTGAGTTTGTCTCCAGTAGTTTACTCTGCGTAAAATGAGCGTTTGTTGAAAACCTCCATTTTTCCTTTTACCACAGACTCGTGTTGGGAATAAAGTAAAAAACAGTAAAAACAGTAAAACTAAAACAGTAAAACTAAAACAGTAAAACTAAAACAGTAAAACTAAAACAGTAAAACGCAGTGTGCGGCTCGTGCAGCGTTGAAATCTCGTGTTTTTGCGCGTAAAAGCGCGTTTTTGGTTTTTGCGTGTCTCTGCGTGTCTCCGCCGTCCTGAGCCGCTGCTCAGTCTGCCCCCCCCGCACTCTGCGGGAGTGCGTGAGCCCTCCGCGCTCCCGACGCACCCCCCACACCCGGAGCCGGAACAAAGAGGAAGAAAAGAGCAAAACGCGGCAGCTGTAAGTACCGATTCTGATCAAATACCGAGAACAAAGCGACAAAGTGTGAAATCCACGTGGATCCGTGTTCAGGGAAAACACGCGTGTTCAGGGAAAACGAGGAAAAGAGACGCGATCCAGGCGAAAACAGAGAGAATGAAGCCAAAACACGAGGGACACGTCGGGAGAGGTTGGTTCTGGGTGGGGGGGGGGACAACAACGTGTTTTATTGCCGAAAAAGTCGCGACTCTCTGAGCTCAGAAAAGTGCGTTTGTCTGCGGGAAAGTTGCGTTGATCCGTTTCTCTGCGTTTGTTCACATCAACGCGTAAAAGGAAGAATCCGAGTTACGTTTGGGCCCGAAGGGAAAGTGAGTAACAACAGGAGACACAGGAGACAACGGGGGCGCGTTATTTGGCTTAAAGCGTCATTTCGCGTCTTTAGGAGTGGCGGCGGCTGGATGAGACGCGGCGTCCGCTGATAAATATTCATCATCTTCACGCGCTACTTGGTGATTTGTCTGTAAATGTGGCACCGAAGCCGCGCAGGCTGACACATCCCACCGCACGCGCGTCTAGTCACGCACGACGCGTCCGGGCGCCAAACGCCGCAGAGCCGCGTCGGTCTGCGGCTGCTCGGTTCTCCGGTGGAGAAACGGGGCGATGTGCGTGTCCCGACGTGTGACACGACATCCAAACAGTGAAAGTCTGACACAGACGGAGGATGAGCCGCGGCTCCCGCTGCAGGCGCCGCGGCCGCAGCCGCATTAATAATATGAATATGAATATGAATAATAGTAATATTAGCAGCAGCAGGTGGATCAAACACGAACAAACACAAACCCACTTTAAACCGCGCTGCGTGTCTATGAATCTCTGCTTTTTCTCTTTTGCTTTCTTCCTGACCAGACCCGTTGCAGGTGTTTGTGGGAAACTGTCGCTGCTCTGCAGCTTCCACGTGTCCACGTTTCTGCCTCTAAACATCTGTTTCTGTCTTTTTGTGTCTTAACAGGACAAAACGCATGAAAATGAGCCCGCACTCACCAGACATGACGCAGAGAACAGAGGCTGCTGCAGACCTGGGACTCCTCCACGTCCTTTTCTCTCCTCTGGGAAAAATGGCCAAGAATGAAATTTGCGCAAAAGTCTCCAAAAATCTGTCACAAACGTCCCAGTGCGGCGTCAGAGCATGCAGCAATATTGTAATATAGCTGGGGACATATTAGTTTGAGATTTGCTCGCTCCATGCCTACTATTTAAAACCCCTAGAACTCAATGATTTGACAATGATTTGATTGCGCGTTACTTTCAATTTGAATATTCAGAAGCAGGCGAGTAAAATCGATTTTTGAGCAAAAAGCTCTTCACAGGGACGTTGTCCAGGCTGCTCCTCAATATAAGATGCCACTATTTCTCACTTTGACCCAAATTAAGTGCACTTTTATTCATTTTACCCTCCTTTTGCCATATCACAGCACCCCCCCCCTCACCAGGCGCTGCGGCACCAGACGCAGCTTCTGCGCATCGCAAACGGCGCAGCTTCGGTTCTGGTGCCGCACAGCGGGTCAGAGGACGCGCTGCGGCCGCGAAGTCACTTTTATCCACATTTTAAGCTCAAATTCAGAGAAATTCACATAAAAGTAGGGAGAGGGGGCGTGGCAAAGGCCAGTGGCCATCTTTGGCCTCCAGCTGCTGCGCCAGCTGCGCACTTTCTGCGCGTTCAGAACAACCCAACCCGAACCTGAAATCACCATTTTCCACCTTTTTGTCAGTTTACACATTAAATCTGACTTTTTCTGTCTGTTTCCTTCAGCTTCTGTCCAGCAGCAGCTTCTCCTGCATCATCTTTTCACGTGTTTTTACCATAAAACTTATATTTAATAATTCATAATAAACATATGAGTTTGTCGTAGTTTGCGTTAAAACCCGTTGAGTCACATGACCATGTGATGATGTGACGTTCACGTTACGTCATCAACCTTTTACATTTTATTTTATTTTTTACACAAAGAAGCCATGAAGTGATTACAGCCAAATAGGAATAATTATTGCTGCTCATGTGTTTGTTCACTTTATGTCACATTGAGCCAGATGTGAACATCTGGAGCTCATCAGATGAACCGCTGTTATTAGCCCGCTATACTTAGCATTAATAATTAATATTATTATTATTATTATTATTATTATTATTATTATTAATATTATTATTATTATTATTATTAGTACTATTATTACTATTATTATTATTATTATTATTATTATTAATATTATTATTAGTACTTCATGGCTCAGAGCAGCAGCAGCAGAGATATTCTCTCTTTAGTGAAATATATTATTATTAATAATATGTATTATTCATAATAATAATAATTATGATAATTTCATATCTTCACATTAAAATAAGGTTTAAAGTCATCGGTGGTCACATCAACCACACTTCCCTATTTATTTTCTCATTTTGTCCTTTTCATGAAGTTTTCTATGTTTCACATCTGTCCAGCTTCTCATCACTTCACGCATGTTCTGTGCGGGGGCGCCGCTTAGTGGCACAAGCTTTATTCTGAAAATCAGCAGCGTGTTTCCTGTTGTGCTTCGGTTTTAGAGGCTGTGAAAGAAGATGAATGAACCCAAACTGACCTTTCACCTTCAGCCCGGTCCACTAAGCAAAGAGTTCTGAAATGTGTTAGGTTGGTTTTGGTTATTTTTGGTTATTTCTGGTTATTTTTGGTTATTTTTGGTTAATTTTTGGTTATTTTCTGGTTATTTTTGGTTATTTTCTGGTTATTTTTGGTTATTTTTGGTTATTTTTGGTTATTTTTAGTTATTTTTGGTTATTTTCTGGTTATTTTTGGTTATTTTTGGTTATTTTTGGTTATTTTTAGTTATTTTTGGTTATTTTTAGTTATTTTTGGTTATTTTCTGGTTATTTTTGGTTATTTTTGGTTATTTTCTGGTTATTTTTGGTTATTTTTGGTTATTTTTGGTTATTTTCATGTTATTCTATTTAAATTATTATGATCTTCATCCTTAACACATTTTTATCTATTTAATCCTGCAAGTCTCTAGAATACCATAATAATACCTGCGATGAATATGTTTTATGAGGAAATTCATTTTATAGATAAAAACATGATTGTCTTGAAGAATTAAATGCATAAAAACTCTTAAACTCAAAATATATTCTGGAATATTCTGTTTTTCTTTCAAACATCTTTTCACCTGTAGATTCTCATTTGAGATAGATTTTCAAAATAAAAGCCTGCTGCTTTCGTGTTGTGAATATTGATGCATTTTAAGTTCAGACTTGGAAATTCACATTCACAGTATGGATTCTCAGTGCGAGCATCACTGGTGGGTAAAAGCTTTTTTCCATTAAAATAAAATATTCTTCAAAGCAGAGTAGAAAATGGGGAAAAGCGCAGATACATAGCATCATTGAAAAGACTCAACTGATATAAATACAGATGGTGCCAGTCCTCGCTGTCGCCTCCTTCACACACAACAAATGAAGCAAAACTTTTCACACAAAACAGGAGTTTTCTGTCTGAACCAGACTGAACGGAGAAACCGACCCTACAGCGTTCAGCTGTGCTGTGGGGGGTGATGCTGGCCCCCTACGGTCTGTTAACACCAGAACCCAGCAGCAGGCCTGGGGGGGCACCACATCCTGGTAGCGCTGCCATAGGTAACAACGACTGCATCTTCATCTTAGGTGTGAAAGTGGGGCTTTTATTTTGAAGGACGTCCAATTTATGAGGTCACCTGACCAGTTTGAAAAAATGTCACCAGATAAAAATTAAGTTGACTATGTAGGAAATAAAACTTTATTTGTTTCATGTTGTTTATGTCCTAACGGAGTCTCATTCACTTACAGAGCTTCAAACTATTACAATTACAATTTTGTTACCGTAAATTCTCTAATATCCATTATCCAATCCATTAGTACATTTTATATATTATATTATTTATATTATATTATATTATCAGAACCACCACTTCTAAATATTTATTTTATAAAATATACAGATAAGAAAGTTGAGCTCATTGGAAAAACACCAGAGGACTGAAACATCAACAGGGCCTGGTCATGTGACTCGTCACGTGACTCGTCATGTGACTCGTCATTTTCTGGTTATTTTCTGGTTATTGTTTGGTTGCCAGTGGAGTCTAATTGTGAACTTTAGCTGTAATGACTCAATAACATGTGCACACAGTTTTTTGTTAGCTCTGATGAAGTTGTGTATTTCTGCTGTTCTGTCAGCGGCCTCTAGAGGACGCTCACACGCCGTTTATTTCACTGCTGTAGCAGCTGTTGACTCCTGATGCTGAGAGTTGACTGACAGAACGAGAAGGTAAAAGATGGTGAATGTGTTTCTGTGTTTCAGTTCACTCCTTCTGTTCTACTGACATTTACTACACACTCCATGACACCACCCACGCTACATGGCAGATTCCTATTCGCTTCTGTTTCTACGCAGCCAGTTCCTCCATCTTCTCCTTCTGATAATTAAATCAAAATCACTCATTTTTAACAAGTAGCCTCATGAACTTGTGATATTTAAAAGATTATTTGCAGCCAGTTGCAAAAGAGCTTTTGTCCAAACAGAGTTTCCATCAAGGACAAAACCAAAACCCTGTTGGCAGAAAACGTTCATCAGTTCTAGAGTTGACCCCCCCTGACCCGTCAGTTCTACTGTTGACCCCCCCTGACCCGTCAGTTCTACTGTTGACCCCCCCTCAGTAGGCCCTCCGGATCTCGTAGGGGGACCAGGGGCTCACGCCGTCCTCTTTGGTCCAGGGGGAGTGAGGCTCGCCGCCAGCGGGGAGGCCGCCGCCGCCGCCATGGGCGTCGGCCGCCTCCTCCGACACCATCTTGGACACCAGGTCGCTGACGGGGCTGCTCATGTAGGGGGGGCAGGGGAAGGCGGAGGAAGGGGGCGGGGCCACGTAGCCGGCGGCGGTCAGCGGGTGGTAGTGGGCGTCGTCCAGCGCGTGCAGCGTGTAGGGCTGGCCGCTGGGCGCCAGGCCCATGGCGGCGCCGCGGCTTGGGGAGCGGTAGTGGGAGGGGCTGCCGGGGGGGTCCGGGCTGGGCAGGGAGGGGGGGGCCACGCTGACGGACGCCAGGCCCTCCGGACACAGAGAGTCCACCTGAGAAACCGAGTCTGGAACCGGCTGCTCCCACGAGTCCCTCTGGCAGAAGAAGGAGACAGGAAGTCACTCACCCATTGATTCATTGATTCATTTGTTCATTCATTCATTGATTCATTCATTCATTGATTCATTGATTCATTGATTCATTCATTCATTCTTTCATTCATTCATTCACTCACTCGCTCACCCATTCATCCATTCATCATTTTAACTGTGTGTTTGTGACATTCCAGATCATTTATCCACCATAAAACAGATATTTAGTTCAGTTAGTTGTTTCTACTTAAAAAATGTTTAATGGTATTGTGTGTGTGATACGTAATTTTATTATTATTTCTTTTTATTATATTTTAATTAAAAAAATTAAATTTAATAAAATTGAGGTAATTCCTGGTTTGGTTCATTGTCTGAATGTTTAATGTATTGAAGGTTCAGATTCAGTGTTTTATTTAGAGTGGATTTAACTTAAATATGTATTGACCGAAGCTACATAATTCATTTTACTACATAAGGAGGAGTAAATACACCCTAATGTATATAAATAGAAATCTCTTTGAGAATAAAAGTAAATTCTACTCAAAATAATTATTTTGCAAGTACTGAAAAAATTTAAGTAAAATCATTTTCTGTTGTTTATTATTTAAATGTTAGACTTTTGGTGTTTGTTGTGGTTTTGTCTTAGTTTTTCATTTAAACAAATGAATTTTTCTTCTCCTGCTTAATTTCGTCTAACTGCTTACAATAATTTCAACAAACCTTTTTTTAAACTGGGTATAGCAGAAATAACAGCAAATGTTTTCATGATGTTGTGTCTCACACAGGAACTAAACCTCAATGCTGACTTTCAGAGGATCTAACCCTGAATCCTGAACCTGAACCTACCAGGAATAAATGCGAGGACTCCCCGCTAAAGGGGGGCAGCAGGGAGGACAGGGCCGACGAGGGCAGGAAGGATCCTCCTGAGCCGGAGAAGGCGGCGCTGCGGTAGTCGCCGAAGGTCTCAGGGTAGTAGCTGTCAATCAGGGAGGAGTAGCTGCTCATGGAGGAGGGGTCACAGCCCAGGGGTTTACCTCCCAGGGAGGAGGAGTAGACGTCAGGGGAGAACTGCTTGGTGGACGGACAGAAGTCCGAGTCTGAGATGAAGGGACGTCTCATCCCGTAGTAGCTGGGCAGCATGTGAGACCCTATAGGAACCACAGGAAACCATGATTATATCACCATAGTCATGACGGAACCACAGGAAACCATGATTATATCACCATAGTCATGACGGAACCACAGGAAACCATGATTATATCACCATAGTCATGACGGAACCACAGGAAACCATCATTATATCACCATAGTCATGACGGAACCACAGGAAACCATCATTATATCACCATAGTCATGACGGAACCACAGGAAACCATCATTATATCACCATAGTCATGACGGAACCACAGGAAACCATCATTATATCACCATAGTCATGACGGAACCACAGGAAACCATCATTATATCACCATAGTCATGACGGAACCACAGGAAACCATCATTATATCACCATAGTCATGACAGAACCACAGGAAACCATCATTATATCACCATAGTCATGACAGAACCACAGGAAACCATCATTATATCACCATAGTCATGACGGAACCACAGGAAACCATCATTATATCACCATAGTCATGACGGAACCACAGGAAACCATCATTATATCACCATAGTCATGACGGAACCACAGGAAACCATCATTATATCACCATAGTCATGACAGAACCACAGGAAACCATCATTATATCACCATAGTCATGATATAACCACAGGAAACCATCATTATATCACCATAGTCATGACAGAACCACAGGAAACCATCATTATATCACCATAGTCATGACAGAACCACAGGAAACCATCATTATATCACCATAGTCATGATATAACCACAGGAAACCATCATTATATCACCATAGTCATGACAGAACCACAGGAAACCATCATTATATCACCATAGTCATGACAGAACCACAGGAAACCATCATTATATCACCATAGTCATGACAGAACCACAGGAAACCATCATTATATCACCATAGTCATGACAGAACCACAGGAAACCATCATTATATCACCATAGTCATGACGGAACCACAGGAAACCATCATTATATCACCATAGTCATGATATAACCACAGGAAACCATCATTATATCACCATAGTCATGACGGAACCACAGGAAACCATCATTATATCACCATAGTCATGACAGAACCACAGGAAACCATCATTATATCACCATAGTCATGACGGAACCACAGGAAACCATCATTATATCACCATAGTCATGATATAACCACAGGAAACCATCATTATATCACCATAGTCATGACGGAACCACAGGAAACCATCATTATATCACCATAGTCATGATATAACCACAGGAAACCATCATTATATCACCATAGTCATGACGGAACCACAGGAAACCATCATTATATCACCATAGTCATGATATAACCACAGGAAACCATCATTATATCACCATAGTCATGACAGAACCACGGAAAACCATCATTATATCACCATAGTCATGACTGAACCACAGGAAACCATCATTATATCACCATAGTCATGACGGAACCACAGGAAACCATCATTATATCACCATAGTCATGACAGAACCACAGGAAACCATCATTATATCACCATAGTCATGACAGAACCACGGAAAACCATCATTATATCACCATAGTCATGACTGAACCACAGGAAACCATCATTATATCACCATAGTCATGACGGAACCACGGAAAACCATCATTATATCACCATAGTCATGACTGAACCACAGGAAACCATCATTATATCACCATAGTCATGATATAATAGAATAGAATAGAATAGATAAACTTTATTGATCCCACAACGGGGAAATTTGTGTGTTACTGCAGCGTTACAGATAAAGAAAAAGTAAGATAAAGTTGAAGAAGATAAAAAAAAAACTAAAAAAAAAAAAAAAAAAAAAAAAAAACCCACAGGAAACCATCATTATATCACCATAGTCATGATATAACCACAGGAAACCATCATTATATCACCATAGTCATGATATAACCACAGGAAACCATCATTATATCACCATAGTCATGACTGAACCACAGGAAACCATCATTATATCACCATAGTCATGACAGAACCACAGGAAACCATCATTATATCACCATAGTCATGACAGAACCACAGGAAACCATCATTATATCACCATAGTCATGACGGAACCACAGGAAACCATCATTATATCACCATAGTCATGACGGAACCACAGGAAACCATCATTATATCACCATAGTCATGACGGAACCACAGGAAACCATCATTATATCACCATAGTCATGATATAACCACAGGAAACCATCATTATATCACCATAGTCATGACGGAACCACAGGAAACCATCATTATATCACCATAGTCATGACGGAACCACAGGAAACCATCATTATATCACCATAGTCATGATATAATCACAGGAAACCATCATTATATCACCATAGTCATGATATAACCACAGGAAACCATCATTATATCACCATAGTCATGACGGAACCACAGGAAACCATCATTATATCACCATAGTCATGACGGAACCACAGGAAACCATCATTATATCACCATAGTCATGACAGAACCACAGGAAACCATCATTATATCACCATAGTCATGATATAACCACAGGAAACCATCATTATATCACCATAGTCATGACAGAACCACAGGAAACCATCATTATATCACCATAGTCATGACAGAACCACAGGAAACCATCATTATATCACCATAGTCATGACAGAACCACGGAAAACCATCATTATATCACCATAGTCATGATTTAACCACAGGAAACCATCATTATATCACCATAGTCATGACAGAACCACAGGAAACCATCATTATATCACCATAGTCATGACAGAACCACAGGAAACCATCATTATATCACCATAGTCATGACAGAACCACGGAAAACCATCATTATATCACCATAGTCATGACGGAACCACAGGAAACCATCATTATATCACCATAGTCATGACGGAACCACAGGAAACCATCATTATATCACCATAGTCATGATATAACCACAGGAAACCATCATTATATCACCATAGTCATGACAGAACCACAGGAAACCATCATTATATCACCATAGTCATGACAGAACCACAGGAAACCATCATTATATCACCATAGTCATGACGGAACCACAGGAAACCATCATTATATCACCATAGTCATGATATAACCACAGGAAACCATCATTATATCACCATAGTCATGACGGAACCACAGGAAACCATCATTATATCACCATAGTCATGACAGAACCACAGGAAACCATCATTATATCACCATAGTCATGACGGAACCACAGGAAACCATCATTATATCACCATAGTCATGATATAACCACAGGAAACCATCATTATATCACCATAGTCATGACGGAACCACAGGAAACCATCATTATATCACCATAGTCATGATATAACCACAGGAAACCATCATTATATCACCATAGTCATGACGGAACCACAGGAAACCATCATTATATCACCATAGTCATGATATAACCACAGGAAACCATCATTATATCACCATAGTCATGACAGAACCACGGAAAACCATCATTATATCACCATAGTCATGATTGAACCACAGGAAACCATCATTATATCACCATAGTCATGATATAATAGAATAGAATAGAATAGATAAACTTTATTGATCCCACAACGGGGAAATTTGTGTGTTACTGCAGCGTTACAGATAAAGAAAAAGTAAGATAAAGTTGAAGAAGATAAAAAAAAAACTAAAAAAAAAAAAAAAAAAAAAAAAAAAAACCACAGGAAACCATCATTATATCACCATAGTCATGATATAACCACAGGAAACCATCATTATATCACCATAGTCATGATATAACCACAGGAAACCATCATTATATCACCATAGTCATGACTGAACCACAGGAAACCATCATTATATCACCATAGTCATGACAGAACCACAGGAAACCATCATTATATCACCATAGTCATGACAGAACCACAGGAAACCATCATTATATCACCATAGTCATGACGGAACCACAGGAAACCATCATTATATCACCATAGTCATGACGGAACCACAGGAAACCATCATTATATCACCATAGTCATGACGGAACCACAGGAAACCATCATTATATCACCATAGTCATGATATAACCACAGGAAACCATCATTATATCACCATAGTCATGACGGAACCACAGGAAACCATCATTATATCACCATAGTCATGACGGAACCACAGGAAACCATCATTATATCACCATAGTCATGATATAATCACAGGAAACCATCATTATATCACCATAGTCATGATATAACCACAGGAAACCATCATTATATCACCATAGTCATGACAGAACCACAGGAAACCATCATTATATCACCATAGTCATGACAGAACCACAGGAAACCATCATTATATCACCATAGTCATGACAGAACCACGGAAAACCATCATTATATCACCATAGTCATGACAGAACCACAGGAAACCATCATTATATCACCATAGTCATGACAGAACCACAGGAAACCATCATTATATCACCATAGTCATGACAGAACCACGGAAAACCATCATTATATCACCATAGTCATGACGGAACCACAGGAAACCATCATTATATCACCATAGTCATGACGGAACCACAGGAAACCATCATTATATCACCATAGTCATGATATAACCACAGGAAACCATCATTATATCACCATAGTCATGACAGAACCACAGGAAACCATCATTATATCACCATAGTCATGACGGAACCACAGGAAACCATCATTATATCACCATAGTCATGATATAACCACAGGAAACCATCATTATATCACCATAGTCATGACAGAACCACAGGAAACCATCATTATATCACCATAGTCATGACAGAACCACAGGAAACCATCATTATATCACCATAGTCATGACAGAACCACGGAAAACCATCATTATATCACCATAGTCATGACGGAACCACAGGAAACCATCATTATATCACCATAGTCATGATGGAACCACAGGAAACCATCATTATATCACCATAGTCATGATATAACCACAGGAAACCATCATTATATCACCATAGTCATGACGGAACCACAGG
This sequence comes from Eupleurogrammus muticus, assembly GCA_036785175.1. Lineage (NCBI taxonomy): Eukaryota > Metazoa > Chordata > Actinopteri > Scombriformes > Trichiuridae > Eupleurogrammus > Eupleurogrammus muticus. The sequence continues at coordinate 784,362 of JAYKQN010000046.1, read as the reverse complement.
AAACCATCATTATATCACCATAGTCATGATATAACCACAGGAAACCATCATTATATCACCATAGTCATGATATAACCACAGGAAACCATCATTATATCACCATAGTCATGACAGAACCACAGGAAACCATCATTATATCACCATAGTCATGACAGAACCACGGAAAACCATCATTATATCACCATAGTCATGACGGAACCACAGGAAACCATCATTATATCACCATAGTCATGACGGAACCACAGGAAACCATCATTATATCACCATAGTCATGATATAACCACAGGAAACCATCATTATATCACCATAGTCATGACAGAACCACAGGAAACCATCATTATATCACCATAGTCATGACAGAACCACGGAAAACCATCATTATATCACCATAGTCATGACGGAACCACAGGAAACCATCATTATATCACCATAGTCATGACGGAACCACAGGAAACCATCATTATATCACCATAGTCATGACGGAACCACAGGAAACCATCATTATATTACCATAGTCATGATATAACCACAGGAAACCATCATTATATCACCATAGTCATGACAGAACCACAGGAAACCATCATTATATCACCATAGTCATGACAGAACCACAGGAAACCATCATTATATCACCATAGTCATGACAGAACCACAGGAAACCATCATTATATCACCATAGTCATGACAGAACCACAGGAAACCATCATTATATCACCATAGTCATGACAGAACCACGGAAAACCATCATTATATCACCATAGTCATGACGGAACCACAGGAAACCATCATTATATCACCATAGTCATGATGGAACCACAGGAAACCATCATTATATCACCATAGTCATGATATAACCACAGGAAACCATCATTATATCACCATAGTCATGACGGAACCACAGGAAACCATCATTATATCACCATAGTCATGATATAACCACAGGAAACCATCATTATATCACCATAGTCATGATATAACCACAGGAAACCATCATTATATCACCATAGTCATGACAGAACCACAGGAAACCATCATTATATCACCATAGTCATGACAGAACCACGGAAAACCATCATTATATCACCATAGTCATGACGGAACCACAGGAAACCATCATTATATCACCATAGTCATGACGGAACCACAGGAAACCATCATTATATCACCATAGTCATGATATAACCACAGGAAACCATCATTATATCACCATAGTCATGACAGAACCACAGGAAACCATCATTATATCACCATAGTCATGACAGAACCACGGAAAACCATCATTATATCACCATAGTCATGACGGAACCACAGGAAACCATCATTATATCACCATAGTCATGACGGAACCACAGGAAACCATCATTATATCACCATAGTCATGACGGAACCACAGGAAACCATCATTATATTACCATAGTCATGATATAACCACAGGAAACCATCATTATATCACCATAGTCATGACAGAACCACAGGAAACCATCATTATATCACCATAGTCATGACAGAACCACAGGAAACCATCATTATATCACCATAGTCATGACGGAACCACGGAAAACCATCATTATATCACCATAGTCATGACGGAACCACAGGAAACCATCATTATATCACCATAGTCATGATGGAACCACAGGAAACCATCATTATATCACCATAGTCATGATATAACCACAGGAAACCATCATTATATCACCATAGTCATGACGGAACCACAGGAAACCATCATTATATCACCATAGTCATGATATAACCACAGGAAACCATCATTATATCACCATAGTCATGACAGAACCACAGGAAACCATCATTATATCACCATAGTCATGACAGAACCACGGAAAACCATCATTATATCACCATAGTCATGACGGAACCACAGGAAACCATCATTATATCACCATAGTCATGATATAACCACAGGAAACCATCATTATATCACCATAGTCATGACAGAACCACAGGAAACCATCATTATATCACCATAGTCATGACGGAACCACAGGAAACCATCATTATATCACCATAGTCATGATATAACCACAGGAAACCATCATTATATCACCATAGTCATGACAGAACCACGAAAAACCATCATTATATCACCATAGTCATGACGGAACCACAGGAAACCATCATTATATCACCATAGTCATGACGGAACCACAGGAAACCATCATTATATCACCATAGTCATGACGGAACCACAGGAAACCATCATTATATCACCATAGTCATGACGGAACCACAGGAAACCATCATTATATCACCATAGTCATGACGGAACCACAGGAAACCATCATTATATCACCATAGTCATGACGGAACCACAGGAAACCATAGATATATAGGATTATTGGAACAATGAGAAACATCAAACCTCAGTACTGCTTTTAAAATGCTAAAAAACATGTTGAACACAAACCAAAGCAGCTTCAGTCATATTCATCTGTTAGATTTAACAATTACTCAGTAATATGAGTCTAAACGCAGTGATACACAACCACTGGACACATCTGGATGTTTATACTCATGTTTAGTGGCCTGAACATTAATTTAACTTAAATTATTATAATAAAATGTGTCTCGTTTAATCAATCTATAGCGAGGCTGATTGGTTCTCTAAGCATAATTTCAGTACTGATGTTTTGCAGGTTTAATCTGGAATGAACCAGTGAAGTTTTAGGTTTTCTTCTCCTCTCACCTGGCATCTGGACATAAGACGGTGGCGTGGTGGATCCTCCCTGTGACAGAGGAATTAGAAGCATTAACATTGCACGGATGAGCAGTGTTAGAACAACACAACAAAAACACAGGACAATGGCTGATGTGTGACAGGAAGCTTCAATCTCTGCTCTAACATGTCTACATGGATCTCTTTTGGCATTTATATCTTATTATGATTAGAAAATGCAGTTTATTTTCCATTTCAGTATAATCTGTATAATCTGTATATAGAGTTACACACACTGTAAATATCTAGTTGCAAAAATTTTTTCTCCATATTTAACCACGCTGCTGTACAGCAGCCTACAGTATTAAGACTGTTCAAGATAAAACTACGTAGGAGGTCAAAAAGTCAAACAAATATGAGACATAACGACAAAGAAACCAGATAAGAGAGAACGTTAGGAGGAACATAATCCTGGTGAAGATATCAACCAGAAGATTTATGTTCTGATGTCAAGTCTATAAATGTGTTGACAGGACGGAGCGAAACGCTCACGGCAGTCTGACACGACCAGATTCTCAAACTGATTGTTAAAGGAAACTGATCCTGGATTCACTGAACATCTGAAGGCTAAAGTGTCTCTGAACTCACCAGTTTAGTAATTAACATTAGGTTCTGTTCTAAAAGCCAAACCTAGTCTGAAATGGTGCGAAAGCTTTGTCAGGTTTTTGTGTTTTTCTTGGTGCAAATTAATTCTCTCACCAGCAGAACAAGATAACACGAAAAGATGTGTATCTAACAGTACAAAAAAAATAATTTCTTGTTGAAAACTACAGAAATCTATAGAAACTTAATAATATTGCACTGTTCAGAAGAAGCACAGCTTTTCAACTTATTGTGTTCCTCTGGTGCGAGAGAATGCGTTAAAGCAACAAGGTGTTATTTTAACCAAGGGAGGGAAGAATATCATCATGCAAATAAGGAGTTTTCTACTACATCAAATTTATGACTTATAATTAGTAGTAGTAGTAGCTTTTTCTGAAGTATTATTAGTATAATTATTATTTGATGTGTATTATTAGTATTGTTAATATTACAGTTATGATTTTGAGATTCATTGACATAAGACATACACTCTCTGAACAGATGTGTGTGTGTTGTATCACAACAGAAGCTAAATGCTAACTTAACATGCTGGAATCAAAGCGGCTACGAGCTAGCACCAAACCACCACAGGCTACATCTATGCAGCCTCAGAAGGCTCGTCGCTAGCTTATGAGCTTGAGCTGTTTGTTGGATCCTTTCAGCCTGGGTGTCCCCCCCCCATCCCAACCACAGCGACTCAGCCGCATCTGTGAAGTTTCTGTTATAAAATATGACGATATGCTGACGAATCCTAATTTTCCTCCAGTTTGAACACTAAAATACACCCTGACATCTCCTGTCGTGATGCTCTGACAGGTCAGATCAGAGGCAGGTATCCAGACACCTGACGGGGGGGGCGGGGGCAGGGATCCCCCCGCCCCCCCTGCAGATCACCCCCTGCTGATGCAGCAATAATGCAGAGGGAGGTGGTGGAGCTAGTTTCGCTGTTAGATTTGCATTTTCCTGTTAATTTTCTAATCTGATAAGTAACTGCACATATGTCATTTAAATTGCAATTTTCTTTTATTGTGTCGCTGTTGTACGAATTATAAAAAAACATGATGGCAAATCTGTGATTTTGAGCTGATCAAATAAAACGGACACTACTGAATTTGCATTTTGTTAAATTAAAAATAAGAGAAATACTCTCATTGTTCGCTGTTTGAATCTCACTGTGCTCTTGAACAATAATTTCTGTCATTCTTATAATTTATACGTATAATTTCCATGAGTAACTGCTCAAAACAAAGGGCAAGAAACCAACCGTGTCATAACATTTATATTTCCACCTTTGTACAATATTTCTTTTTCAAACATATACGTTATTATTTTAGATTATTTTAGGTGTCAAATCATGTTTAACAAGATGAAAACGTTCTGTTAAAGCACAGAATCATTCATCAGGTCTCTAAATGTACATTTTGTGTTCATGTTGGTTTCTTGTCATTTAAAAATCCATTTATTTAAATTGTATAAAACTGAAAAATGATTTAAATCTTAAATATCTAATGTCATTGTACCACTTTTTACATTTTGCAATCAGCCTTTGGATTTTGAGAATTTTTGAGAAAAGTTGCATGAATTGAATGTTTGAGGCTGAATGTTCCTTCACGTCTCATCCTCTCATCCGGTGAATGATGGATTTGGGTTTGATCATCGTGGACGTTCAGGTGTGTGTTTCTGAGCAGCAGACAAACAGATATGGTTTCACAGCACAGGGCTGGTTTGCATACTGCTGACATGAAAGAGTTGATATTAGGTCTGCGTTGGTGGGAGCCACGCAAATCCTGAGGTCAGAATTTGAATGGGATTTGCCAGTGCCAAGACTTCCTCATGTGGCCCAGGTACGGCCCAGCACATCTCTGAAGGCTGTGTATGGAAATCAGCTCGGAGTGTGTGTGTGTGTGAGTGTGAGTGTGTGTGTGTGTGTGTGTGTGTGTGTGTGTGTGTGTGTGACACCGCCATGGTGATGATTGATTTATTTAACCTTATATCACAAACACCTTCCTTCCTATGCAAAACACCATCATAATCTCATATTCTTCATTACTTCAACTAATGATCACAATAATATCATTAAATATAAAATGGGACAGTGACAAACGGCCGTGTCCCTGAACAGTCATGAAAACTTGGCAGCAGATAGTTTAAGTTTTTGGATTAAATATTAGAATTTATCATAACACAATGTGTGGTGACCTGAGGAATGAGTCTTAAAGTTTTGATTTATCACTGACCTATTTATATATATATAATATATATATATGCCATAAAGCTCTTTATTATGCTGTAATAGGTTTGTTAGTTAAACTGTATAAACATGTTTACATCTATAATGGATAACTATAAGGAATGTATTAACATTTTTATGCATCTATTTAATGCTAAATGTTTTTTACACTCTTAGTTCCTATAAATGTACTTTAATCTACAATAACTGTTAAAATGCAGCTTTTACAGCTTTGACACATATGACTACGTGTTTGATGCTGTACCTGGTTAATTAAACCCAACGTGTTAATCAGTAATTATAAGTGTATACGTGTGGTCTATGTGTGTATCTGATGTAAGTCAGCTTTGTATGATGACTCACACTCTGTGTTAAACAGACTTAAACTGAAGTCATGTTCTGTGTTTCCCACTAATTCAGACAGTTCTGTGCCTGACATCAGCTCAAACATCGTCCTGTCCTGTACATCGCTGCATCGTCCACATAAAGAACAAACGCCCCCAGCTCTGTGGGGGGTGGCAGAGCATCAGCGGCGTGTTCAGACACACCAGCTCCTGCTGTTTAGAAACATGGCCTTTTATTCCTGGATAAAGGCGGCAGGTTGGGTTTGTGATGTATCTGTCAGCTACAAACATACAAGGAAAGCTGCTTCTGAAAAGGCTGAGAACTAACACAGGTTCTGGTAAAACACGGAAGAAAACCACGTTCATCACTGAGTTTTATTATAAACCTCATGTTAAACCTGAGCTCCAACACTAATAAAGTATTTTATCTGTTCCTGTTCCAGCATCAATATATATCATCAATATCCACATCATCAATACAATAATAAAATAGTTTAATATAATATCAGTAGTAGCTGCAACTAACCACTATTTAGAGATTTATTCAGATTGGAGCTGTTTGTGGGATTATTTAATTGGCTCCTTTATAATCTCCTTTTTAAACATTTACAGAAAATATTCTTCATGTTCTTAATGATCCTCAGTGATTTACAGCATTTTATGGATCAATACCCTTACGAAAATTAACCATGGCTTTACCATGGGAAATACCGTGGTTTTACCATGGTTTTTTGGGTAACCATGGTTAACCATGGTTTTTTTGTGGTAACCATGGTTATACTATGGTTTTTATGTAGTAACCATGGTTCTACCATGGTTTTTGGATACCATAGTATTACTATGGTTGGTTCATGGTACTTCCAAAAACCATGGTAGAACCATGGTTACTACATAAAAACCATAGTATAACCATGGTTACCACAAAAAAACCATGGTAAACCATGACCCAAAAAACCATGGTAAAACCACGGTATTTCCCATGGTAAAACCATGGTTAATTTTCGTAAGGGTAATTCATCTTTAACTCTGATCTAATGATTCAGTAAACTTTAGATTTCATTTTTTCCTGATTTGTGTCAGTTTGGTCCCATTATAAGTCTTTAATTATTATCATTCAAAGTATTATGTATCTGTAGTCAAACATGTTCTGACTGGTTTTCCTTGGACATAAATAGATTTCTGACTCTGCTGTAGTCGCTGACAGTGGTTCAGTTATTGAACTCACTGCATCAGTGAATGTGAACATTTAAATTCCAACATTTTCTATAGTAAAAAGATTTAAATTTGCTTTTTTATTTGCATTTCCTAAGCATCTATCACATCACAGCTATAACTCTGATGAACACGAGGGTTTTTCATATGCACCAGGTTATTTAACGAACTTGTTTTATATCAATTCATTGTAGAACCGTAGTGAGAACACGTTAAATGTGAAATAGAACAATGTTACTAAACCATTAACACTGTTAAACGTCCCTTTAGCAACAAAATCCAGCTGTTTGCCATTAATCAGCCTCTCACATGTCACACTGTCACATGACCACACCAGGTGGGTCACATGACTGCTCCAGGTGATCACGTGACCATGCTAGGTAATCACATGACCGCTCCAGGTGGGTCACATGACTGCTCCAGGTGGGTCACATGACCGTGCTAGGAGGTCACATGACCACTCCACGTGGATCACAGTCATTTTACCATCTATTTGTTTTACAAAATGTCTAAAGGAAGCGTTCGTCTGTCTGAACTGAAGAAGACAGAAATCCTAAACAAGCAGCTTATTAACCCCATGCTTATTAGGGGTTTGATTTTATCTCAGAGCCTCTTTTTCCACCTTTCTTACAGTTTTGCAGCCTTTGCATCTTTCCTGCTGCAGGTTGCAGCCGAACCTTCTTATCTGCAGGTTTCACTCTCAGCAGTAGAATCCATGCGTCGCATCAGACACTTTGGGCCTTTCTGTGGAATGGAAGCGTCTGAGGCGCCGCCGTACGCGTCTATAGAGCCGGCGTGCCGATGCGACAGAAAAACAAACAGGCCAACGCTGTGCCTTGTTGGCAGCCGCTTCAAACATGAAAAGCCGGTCATGCTCGTGCACGTTTGACGTCTACAACCTGATTTTGTGAGACAACAATAGGGGGTTTGTCTGTGGCCTGAGCACAATGTCGCTGGCAGGTGTGTGTGGATCAGACTTTGCATAGGCAGCCCCCGCCAGGCTGTTAGTCTGCTCTATAGTACTGCCCCCCCAGAGGAAAGGCCTGAGATGTCGTTCCTTTGTGAGGTCAGCGCTTTGTGCGAACCTCTACCTACACACTGGGCTGTTTAAAGGTTGGTTTGTGAGGTACAGCTGGTCCACGGATCCACGTAATCCACCAAATAAAAGCCAACATGCAAACAACAGTGGGATTGTTTCCATGGTTTTGTATGAGTTAACGTACGGAACAAAACCAGCCTCTTCCTGCCAAACACCATTTATCACACACACACACATATATATATATATATATATATATATGTGTGTGTGTGTGTGTGTGTGTGTGTGTATATGCGCCATAAAGCATATTTTTAAGTATATGTGTATGCTTCAAACCTAAATAAACAAAATAAAGCTATTTATTATGCTGTAATAGGTTCATTAATTCAGACAGTTCTGTGCCTGACATCAGCTCAAACATCGTCCTGTCCTGTACATCGCTGCATCGTCCACATAAAGAACACAAACGCCCCCAGCTCTGTGGGGGGTGGCAGAGCATCAGCGGCGTGTTCAGACACACCAGCTCCTGCTGTTTAGAAACATGGCCTTTTATTCCTGGATAAAGGCGGCAGGTTGGGTTTGTGATGTATCTGTCAGCTACAAACAGGAGGTTCTTACGCTGTATCTGGGCCCGCTGGTCTGTCGGGATCTCTTCTCCGCCAGCAGGTCTTTGACCGTGTGCTTCACGCGAACGCCTTGGTAAACCCGCTTAGAATATTCTGCACAAAAACAAGCAATCAGCCAATGAATGTGATGATGAGGATGATGATGATGATGACGATGAGCAAACCCAGAAAACGGTTCAATCACACACACACTTTTCATCCAATTCCCACAAGTTCATTTGAATGTTGTACAGTTTCATGCATAATAGGCACCAGCTCTTTGGGTAATTGTCAGAGAAACGGCCTTTTTTGGGTTTTGAATGCAAATCGATGCAAAAACGAGGCGATTTAAGCCGAGTTTCTGACTCGTGGATAACCTGAAACACGCATACGTTGCGGTTGCAGCTCAGTGTCAAATCTCCATTGTGGCTGATGTGATTTGGGGACATTCCTGGGAAGCAGATGTATAAACTCAATGAAAATGCAAACTTTATTATGCAAAAAGGAAATTGCATGCAAAAAACCTTATGTAAAAGATCCCAGGTTTTTTGAATCGATGTTTTAGATAAGCCCAACTTTTGCTAGTGTGGATTTCTTGAAAATATTGAATGTTTTCTGGAGTAGATTAAAATAATACAAAAACATGATAATTAAAGCGTTTCTGTGCAGCTTTCATTGAGCAATTTTACTTTGACTCCTAAAAAGCTACGAGTGATGATTTTAAAGCCGTTTTTAACACTGATTTGTTGGACGTCGTCATCCTGCAGAATCTTAATATGCACATGATTGAATGTTGGCGTCAGTTTGGCGAGATTAGAACGTCATTGAAAAGTCTATTTGTATTATTGTTATTTATTTTAACAAAGTCACATTTTGTCCAGATTTTTGACACATGGTGAGTAAAACATGACAGTGTATCATAAAGCACCAAGAGCAGCGATAATATAAAATAAATATAAAACTAAATAAACATAAATAGGTTTTTAAAACAGGCTATATTCTCTACCAGTTGTCACATTTTTAAAAGGTTTTTCCAAATAAAATTCACATTCTAGCAGCTACTTTTATTTTCTAGGTGATTCAATATTTAAAGTTTATCTTTTTTTTCCAGAAAAAATTGCACAAAATGCAGATTTTTTTTGTGAAAATAAATGGTGCAAATGGACTTTTAAATAACAAGAAATCTACATAAACACAAAATGATGAATTCTTCTTAAAGTTGTATTTTGAAAACTGTTTTATTCTAACTTCCAAACAAATGACTGATCCTTTATAAGAACCATGAGCACAGCAGCAGTTTGTGTGTGAATGTTTGTTTCTTACCTGTGTCCATGATGCTGTGGAGCAGTTTGACACACACACACACACACACACACACCACACACACACACAGAGGCCTCTCTGTTCTCCCTGTATTTGCCTACAGAGGCTGAATCCCGGTGAGCGGCACCGTGGCGAGTGGCGTGCGGCGCTGGCAGCTTTAAACCACGTCGCCGGGAGGGCAGGGACAACACGGAACACGCCGCTGCAGCTTTTACAAAATGACCTTTAGCAATTTGTTTAAGATGCAAATGTTCGGTAGGGACGTTTTTTACATTATTTGCATCCACGGTTCGAGATTAGTGAGTTTGGAGGCGCTGCCTTCACTGCTCAGCCCGGTGGAAGGACGTCCACGTTTCTTCCACCGTTTGTGGACCCACTCTGCCTCCAACTCAACGACTTGATGCTTCCTGCCAAAAATAATTGTGTTTTTGCACTTTTTTTTTTTTGCATAGAAGTATATTATCATGAGTGCTGATATTTGTATAAAACACTTTGAGCCAGTTAAAGGCAAATACTTGGTTACCACCTCTGAGTCAGGAGAGAACAGCTGGAGGCAGAATGATTAAAGTATAACGCAACACGAAGCAGGTTTTTACCTTCTCATGACACATGAAATATAAACCTGCAACGCTTTTCTACAAGTGTTCACTCACCCTGTCACACGTTTCTTGCCAAAGGAAACAACGATATATGTTCAATTCACTTTATTTGTTCAGCCCAGAATCACAAATCACAGATTTGCCCCAATGTTCTTTACAGTTTGTAGAACAGCAACAACATCCCCTGTCCTTAGACCCTCACATCTACAAGGTAAAACTCTAAAAACAGAAGAACCTCAGGAAGAGAAACAGAGGAGGATCCCTCTTCAGGACGGACAGGCTGCAGTAGATGATGTGCAGGTGGAAACATTACAGGGAAAACTGGACATTACAAACAGACAAACAGAAATGTAATGAATGTTGGTGTAAGTGGAGGATGAGGAGCAGGATCCATCACAGCTTCCAGGTTTCACCAGGACAGCATCAGACCCTCCAACATCGTAGATCCCTCAGTGGCTGCACTGCAGCATGCTCTGTGGATGAGGAAACACAGAAAACACAGCAGATTTAAAAGTACAATAGTGGATCATCAGTAGAAAAAGAAGCTCAGAGCATCTCATGAGGACCAGACTAACCTATCAGCATCACTATGACTAGGCAGCCAGGGCCAGCCCTAACTATACGCTTCTATACAGGAACGTTTAACCTGTTCTTAGATATAGGAAGGGTGTCTGCCCCCCAGACTGAGACTGAAGATGGTTCCACAGGAGAGGAGCCTGGAAGTTGAAGGCTCTGCCTCCTGTTTTAATTCTAGAAATTCTGGAACCTCCAATAAGCTGCATATTGGGAGCGTAATGTTCTGGATGGCGATATGGGACTAAGAGATCCCTAAGGTAGGATGGAGCCTGACCGTTGAGTGCTTTATAGGTGAGGAGCAGGATTTTAAATTCTATACGAGATTTCACAGGAAGCCAGTGTAGAGGCTAATACAGGTGAGATATGCTCCCTTCTTCTAGTGCCGGTTAATAAACGAGCAGCTGCATTCTGGATCAGCTGGAGAGTCCTTAGAGACTTTTTGGTGCAACCCGACAGTAAATGGTTGCAGTAGTCCAGCCTGGAAGTAATAAATGCATGGATAAGTTTTTCTGCATCTTTCAGAGACAGGAAGTGTCTGACCTTTGCTATGTTGCGTAGGTGGATAAAAGCAGTCCTAGAGATATGTTTAATGTGGGCAGAGAATGACAGGTCCTGGTCCAAGATGACTCCCAGGTTTTTCACCGTGGAGCTAGAGGCCAGGGAGATGTCATCCAGGATACCTATATCACTGGATATTGAGTTCCTCAGGATTTCAGACCCGAGTACAATAATTTCAGTTTTTTCTGAATTCAGTAGAAGGAAATTGCAGGTCATCCAGGATTTTATATCCTTAAGACAGGCTTGAAGTTTAGCTAGCTGATTGGTTTCATTTGGCTTAATTGATAGATAGAGTTGTGTGTCGTCAGCATAACAGTGGAAATTAATACAGTGTTTTCTAATGATTTTACCCAATGGGAGCATATAGATAGTAAAAAGTATTGGTCCAAGCACAGAACCTTGTGGAACCCCATGATTAACTTTGGTATGGGTAGAAGAAACGTTATTGATATGGACAAATTGGGAACGATCTGAAAGATAGGACTTAAACCAGTTTAGTGCAGTCCCTTTTAGACCAATAAGATGCTCTAGTCTCTGTAACAGGATTTGATGGTCGACTGTGTCAAATGCAGCGCTAAGATCTAACAGAACAAGGATGGAGATGAATCCTTTATCAGACGCATTGAGAATATCATTTGAAACCTTAACTAAAGCCGTCTCTGTGCTGTGATGCATTCTAAAACCTGACTGGAAATCCTCATATAAGTTATTGTTGTGTAAAAAGTCACACAGCTGTTTAGCAACTGCTTTTTCCAGAATCTTAGAGAGGAAGGGAAGATTGGAAATGGGTCTATAGTTGGCTAAAATACTTGAGTCGAGGGCAGGTTTTTTAAGGAGAGGTTTAATTACAGCTACTTTAAAGGACTGCGGTACATAGCCAGATAATAAAGACATGTTGAGTATTTCTAGTAAGGAAGGGCTAATCAAAGGGAAAATATCTTTTAGCAATCCGGATGGAATAGGGTCCAGAAGACAGGTTGAAGTTTTAGATGACGACATCAGTGAAGCTAGTTCAGCGAAGTTGATTGAAGTAAATGTGTGGAGGTGAATATTAGCTATTTCATCTGTCTCTACACTAACAGCATCTGAGGGCAGATTAGAGCCAGTGGATGGAACAAGGTGATAAATTCTGTCTCTAATTGTCAGAATTTTGTCGTTAAAGAAGTCCATGAAGTCATCACTGCTGAGGGTTGTAGGAATACGTGGATCAATAGTGTAGTTACATTTAGTCAGTGAAGCTAACGTGCTGAAGAGGAACCTTGGATTGTTTTTTTCTATCAGTGAGGAGTAATAAGCAGCTCTGGCATTGCGTAGGGCCTTCTTGTACATTCTGAGACTCTCTTTCCATGCGTGTAAAGCCTCTTCCAGTTTGCTGGAGCGCCATATTCGTTCATGCCTCCGAGAGGTTAACTTTAGTGTACGGGTGAGAGAGTTATACCAGGGTGCGACTCTTTTTTGTTTAATTAACTTCTTTTTTGGGGAGCAATGGAGTCAAGGGTTGTTCGCAGTGAACTTGCAGCGCTCTCACCAAGTTGATCTATTTTAGATGGACCTGCAACAGCATATAAATCTATAGTTGTGGTGAGGCAAGGCAGCGAATTAAAGACTGAGGGAATCACCTTCTTGTATTTAGATATGGAACTGTCAGTTAGGTATCGAGTGAGTATGCTTTTTTCAGGTGGTGAGTAGTTTAATAACAGGAATTCAAAAGTTATTAGATAATGATCTGACAGGAGGGGATTCTGTGGGAAGACAGATACAGTGGGGAAAATAAGTATTTGCTATTTCTCCCACTTAGAAATCATGGAGGGGTCTGAAATTGTCATCGTAGGTGCATGTCCACTGTGAGAGAGATAAACTAAAAAGAAAAATCCAGAAATCACAATGCATGATTTTTTAATGATTTATTTGTGTGATATAGCGGCAAAAAGTATGTGCTGTGTGTCATCTAGACTTCTGACCCTGAAGGACCTGTTAGTCCGCCCATTAGAAGTCCACCTGCATCCATGTATCATCCTTAATCAGATGCACCTGTTTGAAGTGTTTAGCTGCATAAAGACACCTGTCCACCCCATACAATCAGCAAGACTTTAACTTGGAACATGGCGATGACCAAAGAGCTGTCCAACGACACAAGAGAGAAAATTGTACACCTCCACAAGGCTGGAAAGGGCTACGGAGCAATTGCCAAGCAGCTTGGTGAAAAAAGGTCCACTGTTGAAAATGGAAGAAGCTAAACATGACGGTCAATCTCAATCGGAGTGGAGCCGATTGAGCATGCATTGTGATTTCTGGATTTTTCTTTTTAGTTTATCTCTCTCACAGTGGACATGCACCTACGATGAAAATTTCAGACCCCTCCATGATTTCTAAGTGGGAGAAATAGCAAAATAGCAGGGTGTTCAAATACTTATTTTCCCCACTGTAAGTGTTCAACCTCAATGCCGTATGTCAAGACGAGGTCAAGGGTGTGGTTAAAGCAATGGGTGGGCACATTTACTCTCTGAGAAAAGCCGATTGACTCTAGTAAAGAGAGGAAGGCAGAGCCAAGGCTATCACCATCAACATCGACATGAATATTAAAGTCACCTGCCATGATTATTTACCTGTCCTCAGTACTAAACTTGATAGATACTCTGAGATATGATGGTTGGAGCGAGAACCACTAAGCCTGAGGCTGCGTTTGGACACGATGCTGCGTATCAGTGATTCTGTGAGTTTACTGAACTGCATTAGAATGACAATCGTGTTTTTATGCCTGGTGGATGCAGCGTGTTACTGTTTAACTCCTGTTTATTTGCTCATTTACGTGTCCCAACATGACCTCTCCAACAGTGACAGCAGCCTGACTGGCCTCACACAGCAGCTAGAGAGTAGAACGAGGGAACAGATGAGTGGACGTAAAGGACGTCCAAGAGTGTGTGTGTGTGTGTGTGTGTGTGTGTGTACACCTGACCAGCCGTTGCCATAAAGCGTCATGTTTTACAGCAGCGTGTTACAGTCCTATTCCAGTATAATGCACATAATCATGTTGGTGGTAACTTTTATGGCTGATACCTGCAGCAGCTGCTTGAACTGCTCCTGCAGCTGTTGGATATTTTTTTTTAGGTGAGTTTCCTTTTTTAGTTTTTAATCTGAATGAATCCATCTTCACGTCACAATGAGTCCAGATGATAATCCAAGTGTTTTATGATGAATAGAAAACTGTCCCCATTACTAATGAGCAAACAGCACTGGGGATGGAACATGAATGTTGGATGTTTGGATTATTCTGTCAGACACGTGACGTCTGTTTGATTTATTCTGTTTTAAAGTCCATTCACAGCATCACACACAGAACTTAACTCGATGAGGAAATGTGTGTGTGACTGTGAACGTGTTGCTTCATGAGTCAGAATTAGCTCATTTAATCCTTTTTGGTTGGTTTGCATGTTTCTGGTTCCAGACCTGGACCAGAACCAGGTCCAGGTTTTCAACCTAAAAGTCTTGTGCATCACTCCACTAATTCAGCTGAATAAAATGCTGAAGCTGAGGAAGTCTTTTCCCTAATGTTTCCAACATCTACATGCACAAGATGTTCTGCCTTTAAGGCAAATTTCTTAAAATAAACATTTTGCTCATTTCGAACCGTGACCTTTAACCTCTGCCATGCAGTGAGTGGGGGCAGTGGTTTCTAAGAGAAAACTACACTAGTTATGGCTGAAGCTGTTTGACATAGATTGACACCACGATTCAACCAACGCATGGCTTCAGAACTTCACTGACTGACAGAAGTTTGATGGACAGCAGCGTGACCCAATGGGAACTCACCATGATGATGTCATCCTCATCTGTAGCCTATAGGCAGGGATTTAGGACAACGCAGCACAGACAAACTGACATGTCAGCACAGACAGAAGCAGACAACAGCGTTCCAGAGCTGAAACACACGAGGTCACATGTCAAACGTCAGTTCATCATTATTATAATCATCATAATTATAATAATCATAATAATCATTATTATAATCATCATAATTATAATAATCACAATAATCATTATTATTTGTGCCTCACAGGGGGTGAAGGGGAATCACGTGGATCCAGGTCGTCCACCTTTTGTCGCCTGTTTTCCAGATCAACACTTCAGCTCTTCGTGTTTTTCCCTGTGAACAGCGCCGACGTTACGTGGCCTGTGTGTGTGTGTGTGTGTGTGTGTGTGTGTGGACTTTTTATCAGTTAATGACTCAGAGATAAGAGGGATGCACAGCGCTGCTGCAACGGACGCTGGGACAGAAGAGGAAGGAAACGTCCACTAATGACATAACGGCGCCGCCCAGATGTGCTGCATCAGACACAGCCAGTTCACACTTTTTCCATTTAATCTCATAAACAAGGTCCACATTCTCTGGAAGCTTCTTTCCCTCTGGAACACACAAAGAACTCGATCCAGCCTTCACTTTGTGCTGCAGACAGCACCTACAGTCTGTGGAATAACGTAGAAAAGCTAAAAATAGATTTTCCTACTGTGGAAATCTATGATCACAAGCTGCAACGGTTTTAAACCACTCCAGGAAAACTGAGCTTGTGCATAATCATTAAACCAGTTTGTGTTTTATATTTTTTATTTTATTTTGGATGTTTGAACAGTGGATGCACACGTCATCCCTTAACTTAGCCCTGCACGTTCCAGAAGAAATCCACAGATCTTTCAGGATCATTTCCATGTCAAACAATTAAAGGGACTGTCATTTTCATTACTACTTTTATTTTGAAAAGTCCAGTTTATAAATGAGTCTTATAATAGGGAAAAGGCAGACAAACTGAAAGGTTGGTTTCTGTTAATGTGTTTTACATTGTGTGCATTGCGTTCCAAAATGAGCATTCAGAAATATATATATATATATATATATATATATATATATATATATATATATATATATATATATATATATATATATATATATATATGAAGAACCCCTTGATCTGCATTTTTATGAAAAGCTGCCTTATAATATAATTTTTATTATATATAATTTTCAACAAATAAAAAGTTTTAATTTTATGTCTTCTCTTTTAAAAAAATCTAATATGCTAAAATATTAAGTAAATTCCCAGTTCAACAATCTAATGGAGTCACATTGATACATATGCAACACACATATATACGTGTGTGTGTATATATATATATATATATATATACACACACACACACATATATATATATATATGTTTGTGCTATCATATACATGTTTCCATTGAGGATACTGTTGTTTGTGACCTGCTGCTGACACTAGAGACACTACAGGCTGCAGCTGTTGAACCGTGAGCTGCTGCAGATCTTCCAGCTCCACCTGTGATTCAGCCCATAGTGCACAAAGCCGCTTCCCGTTAAAGTGCTGCACACACTGATTTTTCTCTCTTACATCCGTCATATTTCACTAAAAGTGCGTCTGTCTTGTGTAACACAGCGGAGTCACTGAGCAGCTCCTCCAACACTTGTATTTAAAGGTGAAATGCTGAGGTACATGTGGAGGGGATGGCTGAGATGTGACCTCCTGTGGAATGCTTCAGTCATGACACAGACACACCTCAGCGACCACTAGAGGGCAGCAGAAGACAGGTCAACGCAGCCCAGGAGTTAAGGAACATTTACAGCAACTTCTGCTTTGGTGCAAAAGTGTTGAAGGAAAAATTCCTCCAAAAAGACGAACCAGCTTCTGTTTCAGAGAGCAACAACTCCATGAGCCCAAAGCGCTGCTCCTGTTATGAGTAATCATAACGTTGTTGTATAACCAACATTAGTAATATAATAGAATCCATGTCTGAAAAATGAAAAATTATGTATTTTATAATTTACTGTCTAAACTGCCCTTTTATTTTCTCTTTACGCTTCGCATAAAGCTGCTGCTTATGTCCACTAAAGCATGTGGCACTGAGATCTATGGTCCTGTTAATCTGCCCAGTGTGTACAAATGGCTCCAATGAAATACAAGTTTTTGTGCTGCATTTTGTGTCCTTTACCTGCTCTACTACAGGGAGGTTGAATCATTAACAGCATTTGACTATTGAAGTAAACACAAACACAGGCTGATAATGGATGGGGGGGCGCCCCCCCTCATCCAGGCCTGTTCCAACAGCTTTAGCTTATCACGCCACGCTGCTGAGTCATGATTTATCGCAGCCTGGGTCTGATCACGCGTCTCCTCTGCTGCTGCTCGGTCTCACTGTCAACACAGAACAGACTGTGCTCAGGTCAGGAAGATAAATATCAGGCTGCACTTTACTGGGACGTCAGCCAGTCACTGCTGCTGCTACAAATACTGCTGCTGCTGCTGCTGCTGCTGCTACAAATACTGCTGCTGCTGCTGCTGCTGCTGCTGCTGCTGCTACAAATACTGCTGCTGCTGCAACTACAAATACTGCTGCTGCTACAAATACTGCTGCTGCTGCTGCTGCTGCTGCTACAAATACCGCTGCTGCTGCTGCTGCTGCTGCTGCTGCTGCTACAAATACTGCTGCTGCTGCAACTACAAATACTGCTGCTGCTGCTGCTGCTGCTGCTGCTGCTGCTGCTACAAATACTGCTGCTGCAACTACAAATACTGCTGCTGCTGCTGCTACTGCTGCTGCTACTGCTGCTGCTGCTACAAATACTGCTGCTGCTGCTGCTGCTGCTGCTGCTACAACTACCATTGATAGTCTATAGCTGATATTATCAATAATAGTGATTATTGATAGTGTATAGCTGATATTATCAATAATAGTGATTATTGATAGTCTATAGCTGATATCATCAATAGTGATTATTGATAGTCTATAGCTGATATCATCAATAGTGATTATTGATAGTCTATAGCTGATATTATCATCAATAGTGATTATTGATAGTCTATAGCTGATATTATCATCAATAGTGATTATTGATAGTCTATAGCTGATATGATCAATAATAGTGATTATTGATAGTCTATAGCTGATATTATCAATAATAGTGATTATTGATAGTGTATAGCTGATATTATCAATAATAGTGATTATTGATAGTCTATAGCTGATATGATCAATAATAGTGATTATTGATAGTCTATAGCTGATATTATCAATAATAGTGATTATTGATAGTGTATAGCTGATATTATCAATAATAGTGATTATTGATAGTGTATAGCTGATATTATCAATAATAGTGATTATTGATAGTGTATAGCTGATATGATCAATAATAGTGATTATTGATAGTCTATAGCTGATATCATCAATAGTGATTATTGATAGTCTATAGCTGATATTATCATCAATAGTGATTATTGATAGTCTATAGCTGATATTATTATCAATAGTGATTATTGATAGTCTATAGCTGATATTATCATCAATAGTGATTATTGATAGTCTATAGCTGATATTATCAATAATAGTGATTATTGATAGTCTATAGCTGATATTATCATCAATAGTGATTATTGATAGTCTATAGCTGATATGATCAATAATAGTGATTATTGATAGTCTATAGCTGATATCATCAATAGTGATTATTGATAGTCTATAGCTGATATCATCAATAGTGATTATTGATAGTCTATAGCTGATATTATCATCAATAGTGATTATTGATAGTCTATAGCTGATATTATCATCAATAGTGATTATTGATAGTCTATAGCTGATATGATCAATAATAGTGATTATTGATAGTCTATAGCTGATATCATCAATAGTGATTATTGATAGTCTATAGCTGATATTATCATCAATAGTGATTATTGATAGTCTATAGCTGATATTATCATCAATAGTGATTATTGATAGTCTATAGCTGATATTATTATCAATAGTGATTATTGATAGTCTATAGCTGATATTATCATCAATAGTGATTATTGATAGTCTATAGCTGATATTATCATCAATAGTGATTATTGATCGTCTATAGCTGATATTATCATCAATAGTGATTATTGATAGTCTATAGCTGATATGATCATCAATAGTGATTATTGATAGTCTATAGCTGATATCATCATCAATAGTGATTATTGATAGTCTATAGCTGATATTATCATCAATAGTGATAATTGATAGTCTATAGCTGATATTATCATCAATAGTGATTATTGATAGTCTATAGCTGATATGATCATCAATAATAATTATTGATAGTCTATAGCTTTTTGCTCCTGCCTTTAAATGTACAATTCAAACATTTTCTCCAGTCCCCTCTAGGGGGGGCTGTTCCTCGCCTTAAAGCTGAAATCACTCCACTGCCTGTTACATAAGAATGAGCTGATACTGAAAACAGTTCTGCCTTCTGTCTCCAGAAGTTGAACTTTGTTCTTCCTCTGTGAAATAAAAAGGGTTTATCATGTTCTATCAACAATCAGGACAAAACGTGACTGTTTCTGTTCATTTATCATGTGTCTGTGACCTGCAGCGTTTAGTTAAATAACTAAAACACCTCATTAACTTCAAATCTAATTCTTGAATTTCAGGCTCTTTCTTTCAAAATAAATGTTATTTCCTCTGTCATCTCTTTGGAATACGAGCACGTTGCCTATCGCAGGTCGTGGCCTTGGAAGCGGCGAGCGGAATTTTCCAGGAGGACGGAGTATTCCGTCTGGGACGGAGGAGGACGCGTGTTGGTGGTTCCTGTGCGTATCATGCACATATAGGGATCATTCTCATAAAACTAAATTCCAGCCTGTGAGGCTCTGGTATGCCGGCGGGCCCCGGCCACTCGCTCTCTCTCTTGGAAATTACAGTGCTTCGTCACACTCACAAATGCTTAAAATTCTTCAGAGGGTCTGGAAGATGTATTTTGCTGAGTGGGGTAATATAAATGTTTATCTGGCTGCTCAGATACTCGAGCGGACAGGTCGCATGAATCCGTCCCTCAGGGATATCTGCTGTTTCCACTCTATCATTTACATCACGTCTCCTCGCTGCATCATTTTCGTAAACTCGCCACTGTTTCCCCAAATATGGGTAAGAGCGAGAATCAGTACAGTATTAAACAGTGGCTGAGTCAGACTGTTTCGAAGGAAAGGGCTGAAAATAAAAACTGGAAGCAGGTCAATGTGCAACAGGAACAGTTGGTGACAGTTAATTAACATTTATTCTTTCTACAGGACCACACACTGAATTCGTGTGAATCCCATGAGTCACAGTTGCTTCCTGTTCCCAGCAGGTGGCGCGACGTCTTCTTACGTTACAGCAACTTCCTGTTTACTGAGACTTTTGTGGAAATTCAGAGCGACCAGGAAAAACTTGGGGAAAAAGTCCTAACTACATTTTTATTGGCTGGATTTCAAGTTTCAAACAATAGAAAAATGGACTAGTTTGTTATTTAGCATCTTTTGATGAAAGATGGCCGACTTCCTTTTTTTTACATGAGCAGTGAACATCACATCCAGCGGTTGCTTCAGAGCCATTTAGAGACGAGCAATAATGCAGGTCAACATATGAAGAATGTGGCGGCACGTTTCAGGGGAAAATAAAACGCTTTGTCCATGAATGGATATATTGGGACGTCCCCATTCGTCCACCAGAGCGTTGTGTAGTTCAGAAAACGCCACGTCCTCTGGGATCTAGCCTTAAAGTGATATTTGAATTCCATCACATATATTTTACAAATCATGTTTTCTTTATATGTAATCTAAAGTTTTGTGTCTAGATTTTGGCAGCTGATCTATTTTTTTCTCATGTCGTGCACTAACGACAAAAACGTTTGTAAATGTAAAAGTAAAGAAGTAATATGACATAATGCAGTTTGAGATTGAAACTCATACATCATAATCATAATAATAATCCTGATATAATAACTTTACCTTAGAGCGGCCAGCTCTCACCTTGAGCAGCAGGGGCTTACAGTACCCAGCTCTTGGACCAGCACATGGAAAACTTATTACGGCAGAGGGAATCTAATCCTATCCTCCAGCACTTTATAAACACTCCTTTTAAAATATGCGACGGATGAAGCAGGAGATGGAAACATGAGGTAAACCAACCACTTATCAACCTGGTGAGGTAATTCTCAGGTTGCGATAACGCTGTCATTTCATTTGTCCAGACAAACT
>JAYKQN010000046.1:610000-757500 GCA_036785175.1 Eupleurogrammus muticus | reverse complement strand
ATCCAGTCTCTGCTCTGTGATCCACTGATCCAGTCTTTGCTCTGTGATCCACTGATCCAGTCTCTGCTCGGTGATCCACTGATCCAGTCTCTGCTCTGTGATCCACTGATCCAGTCTCTGCTCGGTGATCCACTGATTTCTTTTCTGTGAAATACAGATTTCCAATAAAACCGTTGACTGTCAGATTTAAAATCTGCAGCAATAAATAAATGAATATATAAATGTGTTCTATGTTTTATCTTCAGTTGAATTTCAACAAAAATATTAAAATATAATAATAAAAGAACAAAGAAGATTCTGATTTACACATGGAAGACGCACAAAAGCCAGTTCAAAGAAGCTTTTTCAGTCGCCTCTAAATCAACATGTTAAAGTCTTTTTGATTCCAGACATTCTGGAATTCTTCTCTTCCAGCTTCCCTGTCGAGTTCCCATCTTCATCCCACATCTGGAAACATCTGGTCAGCTGAGCTGTCTCTACGTCACTGCTTCTCAATTATTCCCCCCCCTCGATAGAATAAATCATCTCGCCCCCCCCATGACTATAAATAGAATCATTGTCTATAAATTGTTCTAAGTACCTCTGCATAAAACTGTGTCCTTATTAACGTATAAGAGAATAAAAAGAAATAATATGGACCAACTTACAACAAAGAATAGCTTTATTAACTAACAGAAAAGATTTATTTTCATGGTGTCACTTGGTGTCTACACTTCATACTCATACTCTGTGCTGTATGCTCCCTGTGAACACTCTGCTGCCCCCTAATGTAGTGGAGGTGCAACTGCACTTTATTCTAGGACAGTAAAAACAATCCAAAAAAAAATAAAAAGCATGTTCCCCAAATCACAAGATTTATGATTCTGGACTATACAAATAAATTGAATTGAATTGATTCTGGTCATTTATCATCGAGCTGAAGGAAAAAACCCGTCTGTGCTTCTGTGGAGGAATTGTCAAATATGTTTGGGGATTTTTTATTTTACACTTATTTAACAACTTCCAGTTAGAGCAACTTCAAATACATTGTTTTAAACTCAAACTAATTCAAACAGGTCTTGTATGAAATATATAGAAGGAAAAAAATGAAAAATCCGAATTCAAGTTCAAAGTTTTGAACAAAGATGGAAAAATCGCTGAAGTTTAAAAACAGAATCTCTAGCGAAGGCTGATGTGTTTCTCTCCATTTTTGATATATTTATAAAGGGAATTTAACTGAATGATTATGGTTATTTGTGATATTATTTATTTGTTTGTTTTGTCTCTTGTCTTCTATGTTAAAAGATGATGATGGTAAAATCTTTAAAAATAATTTTGGGTATCAATCACTTGTACATTCTAGCTCTTCAATATTAATATTCATGGGTTATAGTTATATATGCTGCGTAAAATAACACAAATATATCTGTTTTATTCTAATTCTTCTAAATGTCTTCTTCCTAATTAGACTTTAATAATTGATGATTCCATAGGAATTATTAAGTTCTTTAATAAACTTCAGGTTTGTGGACAGATTCCTGCATCATTGATTGTTGCAGAGATAATAAAAATAAAACGTAGATTTGTGCTTCTAGTTCTTTGTGAGATGTCGTTGTATTAACACGTTCATCCATCCTTCTCCAACCAGACACATACTTTTCACCAGTTTTATTCTGTACACACCATGGCATCTTCTGTTTTTACCGTCCTCTTTTCTGAGTTTACAGACAACAGAAACAGAAAATAACCAACGTTAAAAATAACAAACTGAACCAAGAAAACGTCATTACAGGGCCGTAAACCCCTTTATATAAATATATATAATCCCTTAATAAATACTTTCTATAACCTCCACTATCTGCAGCGTGTGAGTCTGATATTTATGAAAATATGACCAAATTATTTTATGATTTTGAGATCAAAATCAGAACAGATACTAAATGATCATTTAAAGTGCTTTTATTTTGTAGTTATACCATAAACGAGACTAAATGTTCAGAAGAAACACAAATGTGATGTTGAGAAGTTCTGTCCACTGTAAAAAGTTAAGTTATAATAGTCTGGATTCATTCAGTAATTAAAACGTTTTATCCAATCTATTCTCATTGGATTCAGTTCCTCTGAGCTGTAATCGCTGCTTTTTATTAGAGAATAAACAGTGGCTTTTATTGTGAAAGGTCAACAGAAAACCCAATGTGATTTTGTTGAATTCATGATGAAAGCCTCAATGTTTAATGGACTTAAACCACTTTTACTGATAAATGTCCAGATTCTCTGGTTCAGCTTCTGTTCTCTGATTATTTCCTGGTTTCTTTATTCTTCTATAACAGTAAACTGATGATCTTTGTTGTGGACAGTTTTAGTTTGAATCTTTAATCTATGTTTAACACTATTTAATGAACCAATCAACTAATCGCCTATTGTTATTTAATAATCAACAGATTAATCATTGTTAGCCTCAGGTAGCTAACGAGCTAACGTGTACACATCGCAGCAGACAAATCGATGGATTGAGCTGAAGCCTTTCGATGAGTCAAACAGCAGATCAACGTTTCAGGTGTTTTTAGACGAGAAGATGAAACCTTAGAATTGACAATAAAGTGAGTTTCCAGCTACTGATCCTTTATGTATGTATGCTTTACGTACGAAGCCTTCAGCAACAGCATGTAACAGAGGAAAGAAGAGGAGGACAGTTCAATGTGGAAGGAGCAGAGCCTCTTGGTTGTGTTATATTGTCTTTGACTTCACCAACCAGAGTGTTTGTTCGTGTTGTGCAGACGCACCAGCTGCTTCACTGGCAGGCGCCGCTGGACTTAACGCTGCTCACGTTATTCTCACAGGATCAGATCACGATTTACGACCCTGAGGCGTCGACGAGTTCAAGAGCTGATCTCACCGATGTCATCGAGCGTTTCAGAGACGTGGATCATTATGAAGAGCCATAAACAGCCGAACTGACCTCACGAAGTACAAAGAGGAGCTGCAAATGATGAGCTGGATCAACATGTACGATGCATGACGCATGACGCATGACGCATGATGCATGACGCATGAAGCATGATGCATGACGCATGACGCATGAAGCATGATGCATGACGCATGACCCATGACGCATGACGCATGACGCATGACGCATGACGCATGAAGCATGATGCATGACGCATGACCCATGACGCATGACGCATGACGCATGACGCATGACGCATGACGCATGACGCATGACGCATGAATCTGCACAAGTGAGCATTTTAAAGCTTGCAGATGTAGTTAACAGGAAAAATTATTATTAAAATATTCATAACAAAAACATGTTTTACCAAAGGCTATTTGACCTGTGACCTCAGTTTAGTTTATAGGCCACAAACAGTCAAATTTAATGAAATTAATTAGACCAGTAAACATTTACCTATAAATAACAACACCAACAACTTTCTCCTCATTCAGTTTCATGTAAAGAAATAAGATAAAAACATTCACAGGATTAATTCACCTTTAATTTACAATTAACACAATTTATGTGTGTGTGTATAATGTGTGTGTGTGTGTGTGTGTGTGTGTATAATGTGTGTGTGTGTGTGTGTGTGTGTATAATGTGTGTGTGTGTGTGTGTGTATAATGTGTGTGTGTGTGTGTGTGTATAATGTGTGTGTGTGTGTGTGTGTATGATGTGTGTGTGTGCGTGTATAATGTGTGTGTGTGTGTGTGTATAATGTGTGTGTGTGTGTATAATGTGTGTGTGTATAATGTGTGTGTGTGTGTGTGTATAATGTGTGTGTGTGTGTGTGTATAATGTGTGTGTGTGTGTATAATGTGTGTGTGTATAATGTGTGTGTGTGTGTGTGTGTGTGTGTGTCTCCCTCCATGTTCTCTGAACCTCATTTTCTCCTCTCCTCACACAGATCGTCCCCATGTGCTGACACCAAACTCCTGGAAAATGTCACCGTGTGTTTCTCCGTCACGTCGGCTGTTCCACGACTTCCCAGAAACGCAGTGGAAACTCTGCCATGAAAGAATGGAAAAAAACAAAAAGAACTGCTCCAGACCCTTTTCTGATGGTTGGTTGGTGGGTTGGAATCCTTCATGAGCTCTGATGATTGGTCCCACTCGTCTGATAGAAATCTCAGCTTTGAATTAAAAAAAAAAGTTTGTTAAGTTTTTGGATGGATTTTTTTTATCCTTTGTGGTGATTTTTTCAGATGGAGAGTGAAACCATCATTATTCTATTATTCTAATTAAAACTTAAAGTCCTGTAGGTGTTCTGTGGGGGTGTAGGGGGTAGTGTTCTTGCCTCATGAGCAGCAGACCCGTGTTTCTTCTTTCTATAAACTAAACGCTGAAACTCCAAGATTCACTGACTCCTCATCTACTTCCTACAGGAACTGGACTAGTTACATATAAATCTGAATCAATATGGAACATTTCTATAGCTACTTTTATTTCTATAATACCATTGTTTAAAACATGTTACACACAACAGATTATTATGGTATTTTTGTATTTAGTTGTTTTCATGTCCCCTCCATTACTTATTCTCTGTTTATTGCCCCCCCATCAATGAAATGGGATTTCCCCCCCCTGGATGCCAGGGAAGACTTATCCCGTACGGATGAGGCTGTCACATTCCCTGTCAGGCAGAGATAGTCGCCCCTGGCAACGGCAGCAAACAACCAATCACAAATGTGATTCCGAGCAGCCGGGAGCTCCGTTACAGGGAACACAACACACATTCCTGGAAATGGACGTGAGTGGATGGCTGAGTGATGAGTCACCACTTCATCGCTGCTGCAGCACTGGAAACACAGACCACTCGTTCTGGTCATCGCTCAAACTCTCATCATTACGCCTGAGTTTTTACCATTTCACCTGTGTTGGTACCATAAACTGTACCATATATGTGGATACAAATAGTCATGCATTATTTGATATATGTATTTATATAGCTCAGAGGTAGAGCAGTCGTCCACCAATCAGAAGTTGGTGGAATGATTCCCCGCTCCTCCTAGTTGTGTAGAGTTGTGTCCTTGGACAAGACACTTAACCCTGATTTACCTGATGCCGTTGGTGTGTAAATGTGTAGTTTCCTGATGTGCGGGCGGCTTTCTGTATCACCACCATCAGAGTGTGAATGGTGTTTGACCTCAGGGAACATGCTTTAATTTTTTTATTTAGATTTTTTTACTGTCCTAGAATAAAGTGCAGTTGCACCTCCACTCCATTAGGGGGCAGCAGAGTGTTCACAGGGAGCATACAGCACAGAGTATGAGTATGAAGTGTAGACACCAAGTGACACCATGAAAACATATTTAACAGGGATGAGAAGACAGGCGGAGAGAGACGGAGATAAAGAGACAAACGAAAGTCTCCCAAAGCTAAGACGAGGAAATATGACGAAGCGTAGGGGGGCGTTCGTTGTAAATCGATGACCCCCCCCCCTTTATATTTGATCTCCTCTATATTTGACTTTTATTTCAGGCCTGTTTGATGTAATTTCGCTCCAGCGAAAGTTGTCATTTATTAGTTATTCAGATGCAGCATCTCTGAAAGTTTGTTTTTTATAATAGGGGGAAAGTGCCAGAAATAGAACATGAATTGAATCACCTCTTTCTTTTTCCATAGCACATACGTGCATTCCAGTTATCTCTGGTACCAAAAACACATGAATCACAGTTACGCTGAACGATTGCAGCTAAAGTCAATGTGTCTGTCTGATTATATGCTATTCAGCTATTTACTGAGGACTTTTGAAGACGCCAATAAGGACAATGCTGAAATTATAACTTATTTCCCTCCCTCATAAAAGCTTTGTGATGTTTGATTTACTGTAATCTTGTGAATTCAAGAGAAATGTCGTAACCGTCTTTCACTCTTTCTGCTTCAGCAACGTTGGAGAAATCGTTTTATTTCATATTGAATCATTCTAAGGAGTCATGAATATTGGACAAGTTCATTTACTGATAATGCAAAGTTACCATTTAAATAAATATAATAAATAATAAATAAAAACTTGACATTTATGTCAGGCTTTATTTCAAACTTTCCAGCAGTAGGATATGTTGATACTAATGGTTTTGTTCACCACCTTCATCGGCCCAGTCCATCCAGAACAATGTGGGTTTTACTCTGACGAATTTGTGTTTTTATTCTGAAAAAATTTGATTTTATTCTGAAAAAATATGTGGTTTTATTCTGAAAGAAAAGAAAATTGTTCATAGCCACATTGTGCACTTTTCTATGAATACACTTCTTAAAACTGTGTCTAGTTGTGTACCGTCATTATCCCAAAGGTTTGGTTTCGCTCTCCAACGGCGCCAGATTGCTGCAAGATAGACCAACTTCCAGCAAGAAAACTTTCTGAATCTTGAATTATTAAAAATATTTGACAGTATGACACGTCATCCCAAAAACGTCAGAGTATAAATTTGCTGTTAAAAACATCATCCTCTAACATGTCGCCTGCAGAATGTCATACTTTAGCACAGGGGTGGGCAATCCTGGTCCTGGAGGGCCGGTGTGGCTGCAGGTTTTTGTTCCAACCAGGCAGTAACACACCTGGTTCTACTAATTAAGCACTAGAACCCTTCTTCATTAGTAGAATCAGGTGTGTTACTGCTTGGTTGGAAGAAAAACCTGCAGCCCTCCAGGACCAGGATTGCCCACCCCTGCTTTAGCATGTGGTCATACTCAGTAAGGAAAGCTAACAACGCTCATGAATGATCCTGTTGCTCAATTACAATGTTGTTGATTACGCTTCGTTTTGTCCAGATCCAGAGCCTCTCTGCGTAAACCACATGTTGTGCCTCATGACGAACGAGTAGATATTACTAGATGCTGGAGGCTGATTAAATTCTGGCTCCTGCTTGTTTGGTCCAGGTTTACATTGATGGCGTGTTCTGTTTAAACAGACGTGAAACCACTGAAGCTTTTGGCAGAAATTGACAAAGGCTCAAGATCAGGATCAGTTCCCCCATGAAGGATTCTCTAGTCCTGCAGCTACACATGCATTAGACAGACTATACAAACCATCTATAAGATAAGATAAGATAAGATAAGATAAAAAATCTATCTATCTATCTATCTATCTATCTATCTATCTATCTATCTATCTGGGGGCATTAAACCTAATGGAATACACTGCTGGGCCATAAAATGTCTCTTAATAAATGTCAGCTCTGTTCTTTAATGTAACTCCAGAGCAGGTTGGGGGTGGTTTTACTGGAAAAGACCCCCCCTCCATTCCACAGTGGCAGGAGCTCAGTGTTCAATAAAAAGTGAGAGTTTTACCCTGCAGCAGTATGGACATAGAGTAGCTGTTAATCCATCACACGTTTTATATTCGACACAACTGACTGGGTTTGAACAGAGTTTCGGGGAATCTTTGGTATTATTACTGCGCTGGCACTAAAAAACATGTAATTGGCCGTGAGTGGGTTGAGACTGTTCTTTTACATCCTAAATGCCCATATGGGAGCGTTTTCATTGCATCGACAGAACTGAGGAATATAAATGGACCTTTTGACAGTTGGACATGTCATAGTAGAGAAAGCACATGTAATTAATGATGACTGCCTTCCATGCACACGTTTCCCTCCTATGGCTGTGGCTTTGAGGGACTGGGACAATAGAATCATTGTTTTGGGGCATATTAGGTATGTCACCTGTCACCTTTTCATGACACCTAATCTAAGTCACCTGACCTAGCATGAACATTTAACTCTTGTTTTTATTTTTATTTTTTTAATCCATTCTCTTTTATTTTTACATATCAGATCAACACCTTTCAGCGCCCTGTTGGCAAAAATGTTTAACAAATTCTATACAATCATAAATTTTTTTTCCATTTTTTTTGCAAGCAGGTTGTGAGCGACCGACGTGGTCGCCCCACAAAAGGGATCAGGGCAACCAGAAAAGAAGTGGAGACAGGAGGCAAAGGAACTCACGTAATAAAAACATTTATTGTCAGCGGTACAAAAAAAGAAAACCCAACGCTCACGCCAGCAGGGAAAGTCCACCTCGCACCAGGTGGACCAAACAGGCAGCTCCACACGCCTCGCGTGGCGTCCCGCACCCAAACATGTCCGGGGGGAAACTCTCTCTCTGCTATGCAGTTCCCCCTTATAAACAGGTGAGAAGGGGAGGGGCCATCACCTTCTCACACTTCCCTCCCCTTCTGCAGTCTCGCCAACGTGGTGGCGAGACAGAAGTCCGCGACCGTGGTGTGTCTGCCTCGGGGCTCGCTCGACCACACTCCATTTCCGGTCGTAGCCCCGCTAGCACTTCCGCTAGCACTTCCGCTAGCACTTCCGCTAGCACTTCCGTCAGCTCCTTCGCTGACCGTCTCCGCTAGCCGTCTCCGCTAGCCGTCTCCGCCGGCTCCTTCGCCGACCGTCTCCGCCGGCTCCTTTGCTGACCGTCTCCGTTGGGTCCTTTGCCGACCGTCTCCGCCGGGCACTTCCGCCGGGCACTTCCGCTAGCCGTCTCCGCTAGCACCTCCGCTAGCGCCTCGCTAGCCGTCTCCGCTGGCTCGCTCGCCAACACTCTCACCGACACCCTCGCCGCCACCGCCACCGATCCTCTCGGTACCCCCGTCACGCTCCGCGAGTTCCACCTCCTCTCTCCAGCTTCTCAGGCGGCGCCACAGATCCCACCGCTGCCACCAAATGTGAGCGACCGACGCGGTCGCCCCACAAAAGGGATCAGGGCAACCAGAAAAGAAGTGGAGACAGGAGGCAAAGGAACTCACATAAAAAACATTTATTGACGGCGGTACCAAAAACACAAAAACCCAACACGCTCACGCCAGCAGGGAAGATCCACCTTGCACCAGGTGGACCAAACAGGCAGCTCCACACGCCTCGCGTCGCGTCCCGCACCCAAACATGTCCGGGGGGAAACTCCCTCTCTGCTATGCAGTTCCCCCTTATAAACAGGTGAGAAGGGGAGGGGCCATCACCTTCTCACACAGGTCATCAGAAAAATCCCAGAAAACTCATACGATAACATGTTGTCCGAAAAACTCATTCTATAGCATGTCGTCCAAAAAAAGTTATACTATAGTATGTCATGTAAAAAACGTCATACTATAGTATGTCGCTCAAAAAAGGTCATACTATACTATGTCATGTAAAAAAGGTCATACTATAGCATGTCACCCGAAAAAATGTCATACTATAGTATGTCCTCCAAAAGACGGCATACTACGGCATGTCATCCAAAAAACGTTGTACTATAGTATGTCATGTAAAAAAGGTCATATTCTATGTCGATAATGGATAATGCATACTGTGTATGCGGATCATCAACAAATTCTGCGAATTTTTATTTTTATTTCTTTATAGTTTTTTTTTCTTCAGCTTTATTTTCTTCTCTTTATCTGTAACGCTGCAGTAACAAACACCGTTGTGGGATCAATAAAGTTTTATCTTATCTTATCTTATTATAGCATGTCGTCCAAAAAAGGTCATACTATAGCATGCCGTCCAAAAAACGTTGTACTATGGTATATCATGTAAAAAAGGTCATACTATAGCATGTCACCCGAAAAAAGGTCATACTATAGTATGTTGCCCAAAAAACGTCATACTATAGCATGTCACCCGAAAAAAGGTCATACTATAGTATGTTGCCCAAAAAACGTCATACTATAGCATGTCACCCGAAAAAATGTCATACTATAGTATGTCATGTAAAAAAGGTCATATTATAGCATGTCGTCCAAAAAAACATAATACTATAGTATGTCGTCCAAAAAATGTCATACTATAGTATGTCGCTCGAAAAAGGTCATACTATAGCATGTCGTCCAAAAAACATAATACTATAGTATGTCGTCCAAAAAATGTCATACTATAGCATGTCGTCCAAAAAAGGTCATACTATAGTATGTCGTCCAAAAAACGTCATACTATAGTATGTCGCTCGAAAAAGGTCATACTATAGCATGTCGTCCAAAAAACATAATACTATAGTATGTCGTCCAAAAAATGTCATACTATAGCATGTCGTCCAAAAAAGGTCATACTATAGAATGTCATGTAAAAAAGGTCATACTATAGCATGTCACCCGAAAAAAGGTCATACTATAGCATGTCACCCGAAAAAGGTCATACTATAGCATGTCACCCGAAAAAATGTCATACTATAGTATGTCATGTAAAAAAGGTCATATTATAGCATGTCACCCGAAAAAAGGTCATACTATAGCATGTCACCCGAAAAAAGGTCATACTATAGCATGTCACCCGAAAAAATGTCATACTATAGTATGTCATGTAAAAAAGGTCATACTATAGCATGTCACCCGAAAAAATGTCATACTATAGTATGTCATGTAAAAAAGGTCATACTATAGCATGTCACCCGAAAAAATGTCATACTATACTATGTCGTCCAAAAAAGGTCATACTATAGTATGTCGTCCAAAATAGGTCATACTATAGAATGTCATGTAAAAAAGGTCATACTATAGCATGTCACCCGAAAAAATGTCATACTATAGTATGTCATGTAAAAAAGGTCATATTATAGCATGTCGTCCAAAAAAGGTCATACTATAGTATGTCCTCCAAAAGACGTCATACTATAGCATGTCCTCGGAAAAAACATAATACTATAGTATGTCGTCCAAAAAAGGTCATACTATAGCATGTCGTCCAAAAAAGGTCATACTATAGTATGTCCTCCAAAAGACGTCATACTATAGCATGTCCTCGGAAAAAAACATAATACTATAGTATGTCGTCCAAAAAAGGTCATACTATAGCATGTCGTCCAAAAAAGGTCATACTATAGTATGTCATGTAAAAAAAGGTCATATTATAGCATGTCACCCGAAAAAATGTCATACTATAGTATGTCCTCCAAAAGACGTCATACTAAAGCATGTCCTCGGAAAAAACATAATACTATAGTATGTCACCCGAAAAAAGGTCATACTATAGTATGTTGCCCAAAAAACGTCATACTATAGCATGTCACCCGAAAAAAGGTCATACTATAGTATGTTGCCCAAAAAACGTCATACTATAGCATGTCACCCGAAAGAAGGTCATATTATAGCATGTCACCCGAAAAAATGTCATACTATAGTATGTCATGTAAAAAAGGTCATATTATAGCATGTCGTCCAAAAAAACATAATACTATAGTATGTCGTCCAAAAAATGTCATACTATAGCATGTCGTCCAAAAAAAACGTCATACTATAGTATGTCGCTCGAAAAAGGTCATACTATAGCATGTCGTCCAAAAAACATAATACTGTAGTATGTCGTCCAAAAAATGTCATACTATAGTATGTCGTCCAAAAAACGTCAAACTATAGTATGTCACTCGAAAAAGGTCATACTATAGCATGTCGTCCAAAAAACATAATACTGTAGTATGTCGTCCAAAAAATGTCATACTATAGTATGTCGTCCAAAAAACGTCAAACTATAGTATGTCACTCGAAAAAGGTCATACTATAGCATGTCGTCCAAAAAATGTCATACTATAGTATGTCGTCCAAAAAATGTCATACTATAGCATGTCGTCCAAAAAAGGTCATACTATAGAATGTCATGTAAAAAAGGTCATACTATAGCATGTCACCCGAAAAAAGGTCATACTATAGCATGTCACCCGAAAAAAGGTCATACTATAGCATGTCACCCGAAAAAATGTCATACTATAGTATGTCATGTAAAAAAGGTCATATTATAGCATGTCACCCGAAAAAAGGTCATACTATAGCATGTCACCCGAAAAAAGGTCATACTATAGCATGTCACCCGAAAAAATGTCATACTATAGTATGTCATGTAAAAAAGGTCATACTATAGCATGTCACCCGAAAAAATGTCATACTATAGTATGTCATGTAAAAAAGGTCATACTATAGCATGTCACCTGAAAAAATGTCATACTATACTATGTCGTCCAAAAAAGGTCATACTATAGTATGTCGTCCAAAATAGGTCATACTATAGAATGTCATGTAAAAAAGGTCATATTATAGCATGTCACCCGAAAAAATGTCATACTATACTATGTCGTCCAAAAAAGGTCATACTATAGTATGTCATGTAAAAAAGGTCATACTATAGAATGTCATGTAAAAAAGGTCATACTATAGCATGTCCTCGGAAAAAACATAATACTATAGTATGTCGTCCAAAAAAGGTCATACTATAGCATGTCGTCCAAAAAAGGTCATACTATAGTATGTCCTCCAAAAGACGTCATACTATAGCATGTCCTCGGAAAAAAACATAATACTATAGTATGTCGTCCAAAAAAGGTCATACTATAGCATGTCGTCCAAAAAAGGTCATACTATAGCATGTCCTCGGAAAAAACATAATACTATAGTATGTCACCCAAAAGAGGTCATACTATAGTATGTCATGTAAAAAAAGGTCATATTATAGCACAGGGGTACTCAAATAGAAATGATGATGGGCCACTTTTTATTTATATAGTATGTCACTCGAAAAAGGTCATACTATAGCATGTCGTCCAAAAAACATAATACTATAGTATGTCGTCCAAAAAATGTCATACTATAGTATGTCGTCCAAAATAGGTCATACTATAGAATGTCATGTAAAAAAGGTCATACTATAGCATGTCACCCGAAAAAATGTCATACTATAGTATGTCATGTAAAAAAGGTCATACTATAGTATGTCATGTAAAAAAGGTCATATTATAGCATGTCACCCGAAAAAAGGTCATACTATAGCATGTCACCCGAAAAAATGTCATACTATAGTATGTCATGTAAAAAAGGTCATACTATAGAATGTCATGTAAAAAAGGTCATACTATAGCATGTCACCCGAAAAAAGGTCATACTATAGCATGTCACCCGAAAAAAGGTCATACTATAGCATGTCACCCGAAAAAATGTCATACTATAGTATGTCATGTAAAAAAGGTCATATTATAGCATGTCACCCGAAAAAAGGTCATACTATAGCATGTCACCCGAAAAAAGGTCATACTATAGCATGTCACCCGAAAAAATGTCATACTATAGTATGTCATGTCAAAAAGGTCATACTATAGCATGTCACCCGAAAAAATGTCATACTATAGTATGTCATGTAAAAAAGGTCATACTATAGCATGTCACCTGAAAAAATGTCATACTATACTATGTCGTCCAAAAAAGGTCATACTATAGTATGTCGTCCAAAATAGGTCATACTATAGAATGTCATGTAAAAAAGGTCATATTATAGCATGTCACCCGAAAAAATGTCATACTATACTATGTCGTCCAAAAAAGGTCATACTATAGTATGTCGTCCAAAATAGGTCATACTATAGAATGTCATGTAAAAAAGGTCATACTATAGCATGTCACCCGAAAAAAGGTCATACTATAGCATGTCACCCGAAAAAATGTCATACTATAGTATGTCATGTAAAAAAGGTCATATTATAGCATGTCACCCGAAAAAAGGTCATACTATAGCATGTCACCCGAAAAAATGTCATACTATAGTATGTCATGTAAAAAAGGTCATACTATAGCATGTCACCCGAAAAAATGTCATACTATACTATGTCGTCCAAAAAAGGTCATACTATAGTATGTCATGTAAAAAAGGTCATACTATAGAATGTCATGTAAAAAAGGTCATACTATAGCATGTCCTCGGAAAAAACATAATACTATAGTATGTCGTCCAAAAAAGGTCATACTATAGCATGTCGTCCAAAAAAGGTCATACTATAGTATGTCCTCCAAAAGACGTCATACTATAGCATGTCCTCGGAAAAAAACATAATACTATAGTATGTCGTCCAAAAAAGGTCATACTATAGCATGTCGTCCAAAAAAGGTCATACTATAGCATGTCCTCGGAAAAAACATAATACTATAGTATGTCACCCAAAAGAGGTCATACTATAGTATGTCATGTAAAAAAAGGTCATATTATAGCACAGGGGTACTCAAATAGAAATGATGATGGGCCACTTTTTATTTTTCCATTGACTCAACGGGCCATTTATTGACAATGTGTATGATGGATACCATAACAATAAAACATTTATTTTGAACTTTCCTTTTCATTGAAAACAATAATATAAGGGCCTTCATAAAATAAAAGCATACTTTCCATTTTGGCAGATAACTAAATAAAATAAATAAAACAAATAAATAATAGAAAACATTACCCTGTTAATAATCCAAAACAAATACCATTCAAACTGCCCATTTTGTGTGCTTTGGTTAACAAACTCAAGAACTTGTCACACTGTCAATAACGCTTAATGTGAGAAATGGCCTCGAGTGTCTTTGGCCAGCCTTTGGAACCTTGGCTTGAATGGTGTGACAGCCAGGCAAACACACTGATGTGTGTGTTCATTTGTGAGTCGGCTGCGGTACTGGTTTTTGACAATGTTCATGGTGGAGAATGCAGATTCACACCTGTACGTTGACCCAAACATGGTCAGGATGTGAATAGCCAGCCTCTTCAGCAGAGGGAAATTGGCTGCAGTTACCAGGTTTGACCAGAAGGTGATGACGTCACACTGAGCCTCCTTGAGTGCAACGTTCTCTTGCAGGTCAATGAGCTCAATTTGCAGAGCAGCAGCTGGGATGTAAGGGAAGATTTGATGTGCTTCTGAGGAGAATCCTCTCACATCATTCACCAGGAATGGGTTACTAATGCAAAAAAGCATTTTCTCTCCCAGAATGAAATCATCAAAGCGTTTTTGGAAATTTGCAATAAGTTTCTCCAGAAATGGCATGTGCTTTTGGTGAGCTCCTTTTTCTTTGGTCTGCTCCAAAAGTCTGGGAAAATGGAGCAATTCCTCCTGTAAACAAAAAAGAAAAATAACAATTAGGCCTACCATTTTCATCTCAAATTATTGT
This sequence comes from Eupleurogrammus muticus, assembly GCA_036785175.1. Classification (NCBI taxonomy): domain Eukaryota; kingdom Metazoa; phylum Chordata; class Actinopteri; order Scombriformes; family Trichiuridae; genus Eupleurogrammus; species Eupleurogrammus muticus. The sequence continues at coordinate 742,655 of JAYKQN010000046.1, read as the reverse complement.
TATCATTATTATATTATTATTATTATTAGTAGTAGTAGTAGTAGTAGTAGTAGTATTAGTAGTGGTAGTAGTAGAATTGTCGTTGTTGTTGTTATTATTATTATTATTATTATTATTATTATTTCAAAGGACATTACAAAAAAAATAACAATGTGTGGTAGACAATGTGACAACAGCATACCTGTAAGTCACTCTTAAAGACCTGTAGTTTCCTCTGGAATGCCCGCACTGCTGACATCAGCTCGCACACCGTGTTGCCCTTCCCTTGGAGCTTCAGGTTCAGGTCATTCATGTGGGATGTCATGTCAGTCAGAAATGCCACTGCCTCCATCATTTCTGGATTTTGCAGGAAATCCATGAACAGTTTTGCTTTGGCACTTTTTTGTTGTGACAAAAATAGTTGTAGTTCATTCCTGATGGCCCAAAAGCGTTCCAGGACCTTGCCCTTGCTCAGCCATCTGATGTTGTTGTGTAGAAGCAAGTCGTCAAATTCAGCATTGACCTCCGTAAGGAATAACTTCAACAAGCGATGCTGCAGTGCAGATGATGCTCTCAAGAAATTAGCCAGCTTCATCATTGTGTTCATGATTTCAGCATAGATTTCTCCCAGACTTGCACACAGGATGGACTGGTGAATTATGCAGTGGTACGATATGAGTTGAGGGTGAAGCAGCTTCAGTCGCTGAACTAGTCCCTTCTCTCTGCCCATCATAGATGGTGCCCCATCAGTAGCCACTGACACAATTTTCTTCACATCAATTTCTTTTTCATTCAGAACTCCCATTACGGCATTGTAAATGTCTTCCCCCCTCGTCTGTCCGCACAGGTCTGCCATGCCCAGCACATCTTCAATAAACTCCCCTTTTGACTCGTCAAAGTACCTCACAAACACAATCAATTGCGTGACATCGGTGGAATCAGTGGATTCATCCACAGCTATGGAAATGCACTCTGTTTTTTTAATCCCATCACTCAACTGTCCTGCTACGTCACTAGCCAGCATTTCTGTGCGCCTGCATGCTGAGGAGTCGGAGAGTGGGATTTGGTTGATTAGGGCTTTCCTCTCTTCTTTTTCTTTCCCTTCCAAGAGCGTGTCCATCACGTCAACCATGCACTCTTTAACCATCTCCGCGTCCTTGAATGGTTTCCCGTGCTTTGCTAAGCGCCACGCTACTCTAAAAGAGCATTCGGTTGCCTTTTGCTGTTTAGTCAACGAATTGTGGATTATTCTGCTGGATGTTTGATATGACGACATTAGGGAATTTAATTTAGTTGTTCTAATCGTGGAATTTTGCGGAAATGTTTCTTCGAAGTGCTTGTGTTTTGATTCATAATGCCGTTTAACATTGCACATTTTCACTGCCGCGACACTTTCTTGGCAAATCAAACACAAAGGTCGCGTGCTGGATGGTGGGAGAAAGAAGGCAAACCTCTCTGTCCATTCTGGGTGGAACTGGCGGTTCTCGCTGTCTACTTTTCTTTTTGGCGCAACCTTTGAACAAGCCATTGTGGCTGTGGCTCCGTAAAACGTGTCTGTCTAGTTTGCGAGTGTGGTGAGGGCTTGCTTGCTATTTGTTTATTATTGCCACGTCACATCTCGTTGCAACGTTGCAACGCGTTTCAAAATAAGAGCGCCTAGCGCATTTTTTTTTTTTAATTAAAAATAAAAAATAATAAATCCGAACGGCTCACGGGCCATAAATAGACCCCCCGTGGGCCTAAGATGGCCCGCGGGCCGCCATTTGAGTATGGGGGTTATAGCATGTCCTCGGAAAAAATGTCATACTATAGTATGTCACCCAAAAAAGGTCATATTATAGCATGTCGTCCAAAAAAGGTCATACTATAGTATGTCCTCCAAAAGACGTCATACTATAGCATGTCCTCGGAAAAAACATAATACTATAGTATGTCGTCCAAAAAACATAATACTATAGTATGTCGTCCAAAAAATGTCATACTATAGCATGTCATGTAAAAAAGATCATACTATAGCATGTCATGTAAAAAAGGTCATACTATAGTTTGTCGTCCAAAAAAGGTCATACTATAGTATGTCATGTAAAAAAGATCATACTATAGCATGTCCTCGGACAAAACATAATACTTTTGTATGTCACCCAAAAAAGGTCATACTATAGTATGTCACCCAAAAAAGGTCATACTATAGCATGTTGTCCAAAAACGGTCATACTATAGTATGTCATGTAAAAAAGGTCATACTATAGCATGTCACCTGAAAAAAGGTCATACTATAGTATGTCGCCCAAAAAAGGTCATACTATAGCATGTCACCCGAAAAAATGTCATACTATAGTATGTTCTCCAAAAGACGTCATACTATAGTATGTCATGTAAAAAAGGTCATACTATAGTATGTTCTCCAAAAGACGTCATACTATAGTATGTCATGTAAAAAAGGTCATACTATAGTATGTCATGTAAAAAGGTCATACTATAGCATGTCACCTGAAAAAAGGTCATACTATAGTATGTAATGTAAAAAAGGTCATATTATAGCATGTCATCCAAAAAAGGTCATACTATAGTATGTCATGTTAAAAAAGGTCATATTATAGCATGTCACCCGAAAAAATGTCATACTATAGTATGTCCTCCAAAAGACGTCATACTATAGTATGTTGCCCAAAAAACGTCATACTATAGCATGTCACCCGAAAAAAGGTCATACTATAGTATGTCCTCCAAAAGACATACTATAGTATGTTGCCCAAAAAACGTCATACTATAGCATGTCACCCGAAAAAAGGTCATACTATAGTATGTCATGTAAAAAAGGTCATATTATAGCATGTCACCCGAAAAAATGTCATACTATAGTATGTCATGTAAAAAAGGTCATATTATAGCATGTCGTCCAAAAAAACATAATACTATAGTATGTCGTCCAAAAAATGTCATACTATAGTATGTCGTCCAAAAAAACATAATACTATAGTATGTCGTCCAAAAAATGTCATACTATAGTATGTCGTCCAAAAAAACATAATACTATAGTATGTCGTCCAAAAAATGTCATACTATAGTATGTCGTCCAAAAAAACATAATACTATAGTATGTCGTCCAAAAAAGGTCATACTATAGCATGTCGTCCAAAATAGGTCATACTATAGTATGTCATGTAAAAAAGGTCATACTATAGTATGTCATGTAAAACAGGTCATGCTATAGCATGTCACCCGAAAAAAGGTCATACTATAGTATGTCCTCCAAAAGACGTCATACTATAGCATGTCCTCGGAAAAAACATAATACTATAGTATGTAACCCAAAAAAGGTCACACTATACTATGTCACCCAAAAAAGGTCATACTATAGTATGTCGTCCAAAAAAGGTCATATTATAGCATGTCGTCCAAAAAAGGTCATACTATAGTATGTCCTCGGAAAAAACATAATACTATAGTATATCATGTAAAAAAGGTCATATTATAGCATGTCGTCCAAAAAAGGTCATACTATAGTATGTCCTCCAAAAGACGTCATACTATAGCATGTCCTCGGAAAAAACATAATACTATAGTATGTCATGTAAAAAAGGTCATACTATAGTTTGTCGTCCAAAAAAGGTCATACTATAGTATGTCATGTAAAAAAGATCATACTATAGCATGTCCTCGGAAAAAACATAATACTATACATGACATACTATAGTATGACCCAAAAAAGGTCATACTATAGCATGTCGTCCAAAAACGGTCATACTATAGTATGTCATGTAAAAAAGGTCATACTATAGCATGTCACCTGAAAAAAGGTCATACTATAGTATGTTCTCCAAAAGACGTCATACTATAGTATGTCATGTAAAAAAGGTCATACTATAGTATGTCATGTAAAAAAGGTCATATTATAGCATGTCATCCAAAAAAGGTCATACTATAGTATGTCATGTAAAAAAGATCATACTATAGCATGTCCTCGGAAAAAACATAATACTATTGTATGTCACCCAAAAAAGGTCATACTATAGTATGTCTCCCAAAAAAGGTCATACTATAGTATGTCGTCCAAAAAAGGTCATACTATAGAATGTCATGTAAAAAAGGTCATACTATAGTATGTCATGTAAAAAAGATCATACTATAGCATGTCACCTGAAAAAAGGTCATACTATAGTATGTCATGTAAAAAGGTCATACTATAGTATGTCATGTAAAAAAGATCATACTATAGCATGTCCTCGGAAAAAACATAATACTATTGTATGTCACCCAAAAAAGGTCATACTATAGCATGTCGTCCAAAAAAGGTCATACTATAGCATGTCACCTGAAAAAAGGTCATACTATAGTATGTCGCCCAAAAAAGGTCATACTATAGCATGTCACCCGAAAAAATGTCATACTATAGTATGTTCTCCAAAAGACGTCATACTATAGTATGTCATGTAAAAAAGGTCATACTATAGTATGTCATGTAAAAAAGGTCATACTATAGTATGTAATGTAAAAAAGGTCATATTATAGCATGTCATCCAAAAAAGGTCATACTATAGTATGTCATGTAAAAAAGGTCATATTATAACATGTCACCCGAAAAAATGTCATACTATAGTATGTCCTCCAAAAGACGTCATACTATAGTATGTTGCCCAAAAAACGTCATACTATAGCATGTCACCCGAAAAAAGGTCATACTATAGTATGTCCTCCAAAAGACGTCATACTATAGTATGTTGCCCTAAAAACGTCATACTATAGCATATCACCCGAAAAAAGGTCAAACTATAGTATGTCATGTAAAAAAGGTCATATTATAGCATGTGGTCCAAAAAACATAATACTATGGTATGTCGTCCAAAAAATGTCATACTATAGTATGTCGCTCGAAAAAGGTCATACTATATAGCATGTCGTCCAAAAAACATAATACTATAGTATATCGTCCAAAAAAGGTCATACTATAGAATGTCATGTAAAAAAGGTCATACTATAGCATGTCACCCGAAAAAAAGGTCATACTATAGCATGTCACCCGAAAAAATGTCATACTATAGTATGTCATGTAAAAAAGGTCATATTATAGCATGTCATCCAAAAAAACATAATACTATAGCATGTCACCTGAAAAAATGTCATACTATAGTATGTCATGTAAAAAAGGTCATATTATAGCATGTCCTCGGAAAAAACATAATACTATTGTATGTCACCCAAAAACGGTCATACTATAGTATGTCACCCAAAAAAGGTCATACTATAGTATGTCGTCCAAAAAAGGTCATACTATAGCATGTTGTCCAAAAACGGTCATACTATAGTATGTCATGTAAAAAAGGTCATACTATAGTATGTAATGTAAAAAAGGTCATACTATAGTATGTCCTCCAAAAAACGTTGTACTATAGTATATCATGTAAAAAAGGTCATACTATAGTATGTCATGTAAAAAAGATCATACTATAGCATGTCCTCGGAAAAAACATAATACTATTGTATGTCACCCAAAAAAGGTCATACTATAGTATGTCACCCAAAAAAGGTCATACTATAGCATGTCGTCCAAAAACGGTCATACTATAGAATGTCATGTAAAAAAGGTCATACTATAGCATGTCACCTGAAAAAAGGTCATACTATAGTATGTCATGTAAAAAGGTCATACTATAGTATGTCATGTAAAAAAGATCATACTATAGCATGTCCTCGGAAAAAACATAATACTATTGTATGTCACCCAAAAAAGGTCATACTATAGTATGTCGCCCAAAAAAGGTCATACTATAGCATGTCACCCGAAAAAATGTCATACTATAGTATGTTCTCCAAAAGACGTCATACTATATGTGTCATGTAAAAAAGGTCATACTATAGTATGTCATGTAAAAAAGGTCATACTATAGTATGTCATGTAAAAAAGGTCATACTATAGTATGTCCTCCAAAAGACATCATACTAAAGCATGTCCTCGAAAAAAACATAATACTATAGTATGTCACCCAAAAAAGGTCATACTATAGTATGTCGTCCAAAAAACGTTGTACTATAGTATATCATGTAAAAAAGGTCATACTATAGTATGTCATGTAAAAAAGATCATACTATAGCATGTCCTCGGAAAAAACATAATACTATGGTATGTCGTCCAAAAAATGTCATACTATAGTATGTCGTCCAAAAAACGTCATACTATAGTATGTCGCTCGAAAAAGGTCATACTATAGCATGTCGTCCAAAAAACATAATACTATAGTATGTCGTCCAAAAAATGTCATACTATAGCATGTCGTCCAAAAAAGGTCATACTATAGAATGTCATGTAAAAAAGGTCATACTATAGCATGTCACCCGAAAAAAGGTCATACTATAGCATGTCACCTGAAAAAATGTCATACTATAGTATGTCATGTAAAAAACGTCATATTATAGCATGTCGTCCAAAAAAACATAATACTATAGTATGTCGTCCAAAAAACGTCATACTATAGCATGTCGTCCAAAATAGGTCATACTATAGCATGTCACCCAAAAAAATGTCATACTATAGTATGTCATGTAAAAAAGGTCATATTATAGCATGTCGTCCAAAAAAACATAATACTATAGTATGTCGTCCAAAAAACGTCATACTATAGTATGTCATGTAAAAAAGGTCATACTATAGCATGTCACCCAAAAAAATGTCATACTATAGTATGTCATGTAAAAAAGGTCATACTATAGTATGTCATGTAAAACAGGTCATACTATAGCATGTCACCCGAAAAAAGGTCATACTATAGCATGTCACCCGAAAAAAGGTCATACTATAGTATGTCCTCCAAAAGACGTCATACTATAGCATGTCCTCGGAAAAAACATAATACTATAGTATGTCGTCCAAAAGACGTCATACTATAGTATGTTGCCCAAAAAACGTCATACTATAGCATGTCACCCGAAAAACGGTCATACTATAGTATGGCATGTAAAAAAGGTCATATTATAGCATGTCGTCCAAAAAACATAATACTATGGTATGTCGTCCAAAAAATGTCATACTATAGTATGTCGCTCGAAAAAGGTCATACTATAGCATGTCGTCCAAAAAACATAATACTATAGTATGTCGTCCAAAAAATGTCATACTATAGCATGTCGTCCAAAAAAGGTCATACTATAGAATGTCATGTAAAAAAGGTCATACTATAGCATGTCACCCGAAAAAAGGTCATACTATAGCATGTCACCCGAAAAAATGTCATACTATAGTATGTCATGTAAAAAAGGTCATATTATAGCATGTCGTCCAAAAAAACATAATACTATAGCATGTCACCTGAAAAAATGTCATACTATAGTATGTCATGTAAAAAAGGTCATATTATAGCATGTCGTCCAAAAAAACATAATACTATAGCATGTCACCTGAAAAAATGTCATACTATAGTATGTCATGTAAAAAAGGTCATATTATAGCATGTCGTCCAAAAAAACATAATACTATAGTATGTCGTCCAAAAAACGTCATACTATAGCATGTCGTCCAAAATAGGTCATACTATAGTATGTCGTGTAAAAAAGGTCATACTATAGCATGTCACCCGAAAAAATGTCATACTATAGTATGTCATGTAAAAAAGGTCATACTATAGTATGTCATGTAAAACAGGTCATACTATAGCATGTCACCCGAAAAAATGTCATACTATAGCATGTCACCCGAAAAAAGGTCATACTATAGTATGTCCTCCAAAAGACGTCATACTATAGCATGTCCTCGGAAAAAACATAATACTATAGTATGTCGTCCAAAAGACGTCATACTATAGTATGTCCTCGGAAAAAACATAATACTATAGTATATCATGTAAAAAAGGTCATTTTATAGCATGTCGTCCAAAAAAGGTCATACTATAGTATGTCCTCCAAAAGACGTCATACTATAGCATGTCCTCGGAAAAAACATAATACTATAGTATGTCATGTAAAAAAGGTCATACTATAGTTTGTCGTCCAAAAAAGGTCATACTGTAGCATGTTCTCGGAAATAACATAATACTATAGTATGTCACCCAAAAAAGGTCATACTATAGCATGTCGTCCAAAAACGGTCATACTATAGTATGTCATGTAAAAAAGGTCATACTATAGTATGTCGTCCAAAAAAGGTCATATTATAGCATGTCGTCCAAAAAAGGTCATACTATAGTATGTCCTCGGAAAAAACATAATACTATAGTATATCATGTAAAAAAGGTCATATTAAAGCACGTCGTCCAAAAAAGGTCATACTATAGTATGTCCTCCAAATGACGTCATACTATAGCATGTCCTCGGAAAAAACATAATACTATAGTATGTCGTCCAAAAAAGGTCATACTATAGTATGTCGTCCAAAAAAGGTCATATTATAGCATGTCGTCCAAAAAAGGTCATACTATAGTATGTCCTCCAAATGACGTCATACTATAGCATGTCCTCGGAAAAAACATAATACTATAGTATGTCGTCCAAAAAAGGTCATACTATAGCATGTCGTCCAAAAAAGGTCATACTATAGCATGTCCTCGGAAAAAACATAATACTATAGTATGTCACCCAAAAAAGGTCACACTATACTATGTCACCCAAAAAAGGTCATACTATAGTATGTCGTCCAAAAAAGGTCATATTATAGCATGTTGTCCAAAAAAGGTCATACTATAGTATGTCCTCCAAAAGATGTCATACTATAGCATGTACTCGGAAAAAACATAATACTATAGTATGTCGTCCAAAAGACGTCATACTATAGTATGTCCTCGGAAAAAACATAATACTATAGTATATCATGTAAAAAAGGTCATTTTATAGCATGTCGTCCAAAAAAGGTCATACTATAGTATGTCCTCGGAAAAAACATAATACTATAGTATATCATGTAAAAAAGGTCATATTATAGCACGTCGTCCAAAAAAGGTCATACTACAGTATGTCCTCCAAATGACGTCATACTATAGCATGTGCTCGGAAAAAACATAATACTATAGTATGTCGTCCAAAAAAGGTCATACTATAGCATGTCGTCCAAAAAAGGTCATACTATAGCATCCATCCATCCATTGTCTATCCCGCTTATTCCCTTTCGGGGTCGCAGGGGTCTGCTGGAGCCTATCCCAGCGCGTTAAGGCGAGAGGCAGGGATACACCCCAGATGGTCGCCAGCCAATCGTGGGCATACTATAGCATGTCCTCGGAAAAAACATAATACTATAGTATGTCACCCAAAAAAGGTCACACTATACTATGTCACCCAAAAAAGGTCATACTATAGTATGTCGTCCAAAAAAGGTCATACTATAGTATGTCATGTAAAAAAGGTCATACTATAGCATGTCACCCGAAAAAATGTCATACTATAGTATGTCATGTAAAAAAGGTCATACTATAGTATGTCATGTAAAACAGGTCATACTATAGCATGTCACCCGAAAAAAGGTCATACTATAGCATGTCACCCGAAAAAAGGTCATACTATAGTATGTCCTCCAAAAGACGTCATACTATAGCATGTCCTCGGAAAAAACATAATACTATAGTATGTCGTCCAAAAGACGTCATACTATAGTATGTCCTCGGAAAAAACATAATACTATAGTATATCATGTAAAAAAGGTCATTTTATAGCATGTCGTCCAAAAAAGGTCATACTATAGCATGTCCTCGGAAAAAACATAATACTATAGTATGTCATGTAAAAAAGGTCATACTATAGTATGTCGTCCAAAAAATGTCATACTATAGCATGTCCTCGGAAAAAACATAATACTATAGTATGTCATGTAAAAAAGGTCATACTATAGTTTGTCGTCCAAAAAAGGTCATACTATAGTATGTCATGTAAAAAAGGTCATACTATAGTATGTCGTCCAAAAAAGGTCATATTATAGCATGTCGTCCAAAAAAGGTCATACTATAGCATGTCGTCCAAAAACGGTCATACTATAGTATGTCATGTAAAAAAGGTCATACTATAGTATGTCGTCCAAAAAAGGTCATATTATAGCATGTCGTCCAAAAAAGGTCATACTATAGTATGTCCTCGGAAAAAACATAATACTATAGTATATCATGTAAAAAAGGTCATATTATAGCACGTCGTCCAAAAAAGGTCATACTATAGTATGTCCTCCAAATGACGTCATACTATAGCATGTCCTCGGAAAAAACATAATACTATAGTATGTCATGTAAAAAAGGTCATACTATAGTATGTCGTCCAAAAAATGTCATACTATAGCATGTCCTCGGAAAAAACATAATAATTCAATTCAATTCAATTCAATTTATTTGTATAGCCCAGAATCACAAATCAGATTTGCCCCAAAGGGCTTCACATTTTGTACAAAAGCAACACAACATCCCCTGTCCTTAGACCCTCACATCGTACAAGGTAAAACTCCCTAAAAAAACCCTTTAACAGGGAGAAAAAACGGAAGAACCCTCAGGAAGAGTAACAGAGGAGGAATCCCTCTTCCAGGACGGACAGGCTGCAGTAGATGATGTGTGCAGGTGGAGAACATTACAGAGAAATTTGAATATTACAGACAAACAGAAATGTAATGAATGTTGGTAGAAGTGGAGGATGAGGAGCAGGATCCATCATAGCTTTCAGGTTTCACCAAGGCAGCCTCAGACCCTCCAACATCCGTAGATCCCTCAGTGGCTGTACTGCAGCATGCTCTGTGAAAGAGAAAACACAGGGCAGGACTCCGGAACCACAGCAGATTTAAAAGTACAGTAGTGGTACAACAGTATCACAGATAGAAGAAGAAAAAGAAGCCCAGGGCATCTCATGAGGACCCGGCAGACTATCCTATCGCAGCATAACTATAACTAGGCCAGCCAGGGCCGGCCCTAACTATATGCTTCATCGAACAGGAAAGTTTTTAACCTATTCTTAAATATAGGAAGGGTGTCTGCCCCCCGGACTGAGACTGGAAGACGGTTCCACAGGAGAGGAGCCTGGAAGTTGAAGGCTCTGCCTCCTGTTTTAATTTTAGAAATTCTGGGAACCTCCAATAAGCCTGCATATTGGGAGCGTAATGTTCTTGATGGGCGATATGGGACTAAGAGATCCCTAAGGTAGGATGGAGCCTGACTGTTGAGTGCTTTATAAGTGAGGAGCAGGATTTTGAATTCTATTGGTGATTTCACAGGAAGCCAGTGTAGAGGCTAATACAGGTGAGATATGCTCTCTTCTTCTAGTGCCAGTTAATAACATGCAGCTGCATTCTGGATCAGCTGGAGAGTCCTTACAGACTTTTTGGTGCAACCCGACAGTAAAGAGTTGCAGTAGTCCAGCCTGGAAGTAATAAATGCATGGATAAGTTTTTCTGCATCTTTCAGAGACAGGAAGTGTCTGACCTTTGCTATGTTTTGTAGGTGAATAAAGGCAGTCCTAGAGATATGTGTAATGTGGGCAGAGAATGACAAGTCTTGGTCCAAGATGACTCCCAGGTTTTTCACCGTGGAGCTAGAGGCCAGGGAGATGTCATCCAGGACACCTATATCACTGGATATGGAGTTCCTCAGGATTTCAGACCCGAGTACAATAATTTCAGTTTTTTCTGAATTCAGTAGAAGGAAATTGCAGGTCATCCAGGATTTTATATCCTTAAGACAGGCTTGAAGTTTAGCTAGCTGATTGGTTTCATTTGGCTTAATTGAGAGATAGAGTTGTGTATCGTCAGCATAACAGTGGAAATTAATACAGTGTTTTCTAATGATTTTACCCAATGGGAGCATATAAATGGTGAAAAGTATTGGTCCAAGCACAGAACCTTGTGGAACCCCATGATTAACTTTGGTATGGGTAGAAGAAACGTTATTGATATGGACAAATTGGGAACGATCTGAAAGATAGGACTTAAACCAATTTAGTGCAGTAATACTATAATACTATAATACTATAGTATGTCATGTAAAAAATGTCATACTATAGCATGTCCTCGGAAAAAACATAATACTATTGTATGTCACCCAAAAAAGGTCATACTATAGCATGTCATGTAAAAAAGGTCATACTATAGTATGTCGTCCAAAAAACGTCATACTGTAGTATATCATGTAAAAAACATCATACCATAGTATGTCGTTCGACAAAAAGTCATAATATAACATATAGTCAGGAAAAACATCCAGAACGTCTCATGGCTGTTTCGAACTTGCATCTCTGGAGGTTAGAGGTCAGAGAATAATCCACACTGCCACCTGTCCTCTCCACACTGAGGCTGATTCTCTGTGGTCTTTTATCATCTTTACCATGAATGTTGACTCCTAAACTCACCCAGAGTTGAACCTTCAGCTAATATCTTCCAGTCCGTCTCATAACGCACTGCTCTAACCAGTCAGCTGTGACTTGGGAAGTTTCTTAGATTTGTTATTTAACATTTGTGTTTCTGACTTTAAAAGTTCAGATGAGGATTTGAACCTCCAACTGTTGAGGCCCAAACCTGATTTTACCTGCTGAGCTACAGAAACACCTGCTAACAGTGGGGTTCCCTTTACACTTTTCACTCGCTCCTCTTGTTGTTGGATTTCAAAAGACAGAGACTGGAACCCATGACCCTAACCCTTCAGCTGAGCGGCCTAATACAGAGCTACAAGGCAGACGATGAAGACAGATTCTTAAAGCTTTTCACTCGTGTTTCAGGCTGTTTGATGGGATCATGTATATAAAACTAAATAATAAAACTAATGAATAAAGTGAATCAAAATTTATTTCAAGCCTTTTGAAGGAAACTTAGTGTTCTATTGGTGTTCTAACTGTAGTTAAGACAGTCACCAATAAATCTGAAAAACCAGTCAACACGGATCACAGAGCTTTCTATAGATTATTGGATCATCATTAAAGCACTTTTGGAATTTTGGAATTAAAAGATTGGTAAGTTTGGAAGTCCCTGGAACAAACTCACCTTGTTTCCATTTCTCCCATTCTCCTTCGATCATGATTTGGAAAAATAAGACTTTAACTCACCAGTTTAAGTTTAGCTTCAGGCATTTCCTTAGAGTGTGTTCATGGGCTGTTTTTACAAGACATGAAACCAACGTCCTGCGTTTAGATCGAGCCGAATGTTTGGAATCTTCAGATTCATGAGAGAAAATATTGATGTAGGATGATTTTATAGCAGTTGATGGACAGTTTTGCTACGAAGGCGTCGAAAGATGAAACAGAATAAAGGTCATTTAAGTGGAGAAGATTAAAAATGAACTAAAAGAAAAGATTTGGAATATAAGAATATATATGTAAGTCATTTATTGTCATGATGATTTGATAGATTGGTGACATTCATGTGGTTTCAGGTGGTTTCATGTGGTTTCAGGTGGTTTCCCATCACCACAGCTCAGAGTGACGTTCATTATTTATTAGCATTTTCTCTCCATTCTGTCGATAATGCATACTGTGTATGCGGATTAACAAATTCTGCGAATTTGTACATTGTGTTGTGTGTTTTTTATTTTTTTTATAGTTTTTTTTATCTTCTTCAACTTTATTTTTCTTTTTCTTTATCTGTAACGCTGCAGTAACACACAAATTTCCCCGTTGTGGGATCAATAAAGTTTATCTATTCTATTATGTCACCAGATGTTATTCTTATTCAAATCATCAGTGAGAGCCACAGTTTGTGTTAGTGTGTTACTGTTATCTGTGAGTTTCTATGTCAGGAGGCTGGTTGCTAACCCATGTGAGGTTCCAGATGGACCCAGAGCTTCTGATTGTCTCAGTTCCTGGCCACAGACATTTAAAGGGTTGTAGATCAGACTTCAGCAGTGTCGTCCTATGAAACACTGCTGATGACAGGACCTTTATAAAAGGTTATTGTGTGTGTGTGTGTGTGTGTGTGTGTGTGTGTGTGTGTGTGTGTGTGTGTGTGTGTGTGTGTGTGTGTGTGTGTGTGTGTGTGTGTGTGTGTGTGTGTGTGTGTGTGTGTGTGTGTGTGTGATCGGTTTGATCTTCACATTTGGCTCTCACCATAACACTGATGTGGCTTTGGATCAGAGTTTGATTCCTGAAGGGAATGAAGACTCTGAGCTGGTGCACAGGGACCCTGTAAGGACCCTCCACAGATGCCATACACCCCTATGAAGTTTAGTTTTAAAGACCCAGTCCTGATAAACTGGAGACACAGAGCTTTGCACCAAACCAACGTTCCCTGGAGCCAAACACTCCTTCAATAAATCTGACTTACATAAGTATCTGTGAGCGCTACTAGACAGCCTCATAAAACAAGTCAGGATTGAAGAGCATCGCGTGACGTTCCAGAACTTTCTGACACAACAGGAAGTGCCAAACAGCTGCAGAACCACAGACAGATGCAGACAAGTGACGAGCGGTGCATCACCTGACCAGATCGCCGGCCTGTGATTGGACAATGTGTGACTGGCTGACGAGTGGAAATGAAGGAACTCTGCGACGTCGTGTGTTTTTTTCTTGTGTCCTTCCATCGTCTCCACGCTGGACGCCGAGGTCCTTCAGGTCCTCAGAGAGCGTGGAGTTGGTTCCTGCTGTTTATAGACAGGTGGCGCCACCACACGACAACCACGAGTCAGGAGACACGGCGTCAGCCTTTAACCAAACCACAGCAAATCACAAAAGTACCTTTTCTGGCTGCAGCCAGTAGATTTCCCCTTCAGGCTACATTTCAGCAGGTAAAAATGTTCACCAACATGTTCCCACATCACAGTCACAGAGATATTTAACCTGTTAAAGTGAAAGTAAAACAACTGCAGGTCTGTTCTTACACGTTTAAATAAATCAGAGGCTGCAGCATCAAAGTTCACGTTTCTACCTGCAAAAAGACAAAGGACGAGCAGGAAAAGAGGAGGAAACTAATGTTCTACAACAGTGGAGTATCCTCCAGATGTGTTACCAGATGCTGATAGAGATGCTGTAAATGGAGCCTATAGGATAAAATGGATCAAATATTTATGAATTTATGAAGTATAAATTATCCCTAAAAATAAGCTGTGATTTGGTTTGTATGGATATAAGTAAATAATGAGACCAAACACAGCAGTAACACATCAGGTCATTTACATTACAGCATAATCACCAGAATATTGTCTATTACACAGAGAACGGTGACCTCTGTGTGTAAAGTCCTGGCTACAGCCTGATTCTGTCCTGAATTAGGTGAGAATTGCTCAAAATGTGCATAGAAGGAGGCTTATATGGAAGATTTGGTTGGAAAAAATACAAGTTTATAGTTCAGTTATAGACCAGAACTGGACCTGGTGAAGCAGGAAGGAGGAAAATGGAGAATTGTGGACTTTGATTCCCTCTTGTTGTCCTGAGTCGTGTAGTTCTGCACATACTCTTAATATTTCAGCTACATACGTGAGTACATGGAGTAAAAGCTGATCCTGTTAAAGCAGAAATCAACACATGCACATGAGCTCAGCGAGCTTCTGTGAGACGCTTCGTCCTTCAGGGTTAAAACAGGAAGTCTGGGTAAGTCCAAGTGACCAGGACATGGACAAAAGGCTGGTTTTTATTTATTATCTTTCTCGCTGATTCTGTTTAAAATGAGCCCCAGGTTGGATGTGAGAATCTGGAGTATTTCCCTATAAATGAATGTTTTACTACTTACTATCACTCACCAGTAATTTAAGCTTTTCCATTGACATTGGAACGCGAGCCAAGGCGTCTTCTCGCCTACAGAGAGTGTTCTGTAATAAGGTGTGCTCCTGTTCAGAACCAGAGGAGCGTTTGGGTTATGAGTTTGATCAGAAGTGACAGCTCATATGGAAAAGGAGGCGTCTACAGAAATCACCAGAAAACAACTGATATTGAGGAAATGAGTCGGAAAGACGAAAGATTAGAAGGCGACGCCACCACCACAAAAATGCATCTGTAGATTTTGAGATGTTGCCCAGAACAAGTGAAAACTGGTGGTGTCTTATTCTATCTTTGATTTCTTGTCTTTGAACCATGAGTCTCACTCAGAATGATTCTTGTGATTCTTGATAGTTTCTGTCTCATCAGGTCGAATTCAGTCTCCAGTCATTGCAACCATGGTCTTTTGCATATTTATATACATATATAAATATATATTAACCTAATACGTGTCTTATCAGTCCTGTAGATTTCAAGCCTTTAATTCCACTTTGGTAGAATTTTTCACATCTTGATTTTTCATACAGTTTTGCTGTAAATGGCCCATATTACAAGAAGCAACACGTGCAACACATCGATGATAGAGATGATGGTAAAGGAGCTACTGCGATCCACTGGACTTGTTCTTGTAGCTTGAAGACGTTTCTCCTTCATCCAGAAGCTTCCCAGTGTCCCTGTTCCTGTAGATGCAGATGTTCTGTCCTGATGTGCTGGCTCTCCTGTGTTGTTCCATGCGTTTGTGCAGTGGTTGTTTGGTTTCTCTGATGTATAAATCCAGTCACTCTTCACTGCATTGTACAGCATGAACCACGTTGTTGAGGTTTTGTTGAGATGATTTCTGGGCGACCAATAGATGGCGCTGTAGCACCATCCTCTGACTTTAAAGGAGAGATGTCTGTCTGTCTGTAGGTGGATGACTGGTTTGACTTCGCTCTTGATGAGATAAGTTTCAGAGATTCAGCCCATTCAGAACAGGCATCAATAGAAGCTAAAATACCAAGAATTCTTGGTGCTACACTAAAATCTGTAGGAATCATCTGCTCAGCACCAAGAATCTTAAAAAACAATCAATAAATTGATCAGCTTTTCATAGTGTGTTTCAGTATATTTTAATAGAAACCACTTTCTGGGTAAACAACAATTGCAAGTCCTTCACTTCCAGATCACAAACAACGCGAGGCGTGGAATCATTAACCATGAACGTGATTCATCAGGGCATCGCAGAAACCGACGTTACAGGCGAGTGATGAGAGCAAAAGCATCACAGCAACAACTGAACACACATTGGTGAAAAAACAAACAGAAATGATGAGGTTGGAGCTCGTGGACCATCAGGAACCAGGCGAGGAGCAACGTTCGTTTTTAATCAGGCACACGATACCTCGGACGTTCTGTCCACGTCATTCTGACGTTGGAAGCGCTGGAATCACGGCTAATTTGCTTCGATGAGAGTCTTGTCTGATGAAAATGATCTAACACAAGCTTTGGTTTGGCCGGTGTGCTGTTAATGTGGGCTGAGACGTGGACGTCAGACGTTCGTACCGACCATCACAGGAACAGCCAGGAACACGAGGCCAGGTTCATTAATGTCTGGACCACCACCCAGGGCACAGTGGAACATCACGTGACTCAAAGGAATTCACACAGGAATGAAGGCTGGATGTTCCATGTCTGGCCAGAGCGAGGCGTTTCCAACAGTAGTGAGCAGATAAAAATGATGTGAGCTCTAGTGGAAAGAATCAAACAGCAAAATGAAGCCTGAATTGAGATTGACGGCAGCAAATCGCTTCTCTCATTGCTCCTATTAGCAGCAGAGCTACCGTGGACGGAACCTGAGGCCGAGCTGTGGAAAAAGACAGAAACCACGTGGCCGCTCCTCGCTGTCGTCGCCGTCCCTGAGTCGTGGAAATAATGGAACAAACTCATTCACTTTTTTGCATAACGGCAAAGACGTCAGCTGGAAGAAGGTCGTGGGTCACTTCTTCAGATACAGACACTGGAAGTCTAACTGTTGTTTTCTGTGAAGAAAACCTAATGAATCTGGCACAGCTGTGATTTGTGGAATATTCCATTGAATCCTCCATTGATTGGGAATGTATGACATGTGTATTAGTCATGCAGTGTGTTTTATTTTTCCTGGCAGCGAGGCCTCGCAGCATTATCACTCTCTCTGCACACAACTGCTGCGTCCAGTTTGTCTGAACCCCCCCACGCACGGCCAGATAAACCCCCCAATGCAAACAAGTCATAAACGCATCTGCAAACACATTTTTTGGCTCAGCAGTAAAAGTTTACAAGGAACAAAGTGTGAGCCGAGCGTTACGCAACAGGGCTGTCACAGACAAGGCATGGGGGGGGCATCGCTCTGTAATCCATATTCATCCACCTATCTGCTGCACAGAAAAGAAAGAAGACAGCGAGGAGCTTAGACATTATCGTTCTATCGCGTCCTGTCTATGAACATGGAATGGAGCCTATAGGATGACATGGAATAAAATTTATGAATTAGTATAAATTATCCCTAAAAATAAGCTGTGATTTGGTTTGTATGGATATAAGTAAATAATGAGACCAAACACAGCAGTAACACATCAGGTCATTTACATTACAGCATAATCACCAGAATATTGTCTATTACACAGAGAACGGTGACCTCTGTGTGTAAAGTCCTGGCTACAGCCTGATTCTGTCCTGAATTAGGTGAGAATTGCTCAAAATGTGCATAGAAGGAGGCTTATATGGAAGATTTGGTTGGAAAAAATACAAGTTTATAGTTCAGTTATAGACCAGAACTGGACCTGGTGAAGCAGGAAGGAGGAAAATGGAGATTGTGGACTTTGATTCCCTCTTGTTGTCCTGAGTCGTGTAGTTCTGCACATACTCTTAATATTTCAGGTACATACGTGAGTACATGGAGTAAAAGCTGATCCTGATGTAAAAAAAAAACACAGCAATCTCTGCGAGTCTGATCCACGGGTCAACAACAAAGGTCCATGCAGAGCAGATCCAAATGATTCTTCTAAAACAATAAATCCGTGTGACGCAAGTTAAAGCAGAAAACAACACATGCACATGAGCTCAGCGAGCTCCTGTGAGACGAAACACACAAACCACATCGGTGCCAGATTCATTAGGTGTCTATGAGAACAGATGGAAGCGATGAGGTTTATCTGAAAAACAAAGATAAGTTGAGGCGGCCGACGCCAGCAGAACTCCTGGCTCTGCTGGATGGAACAGATCAGCGTCTTTTCTGTTTCCTCAACCAACGTCTCCAGGACCATGACAGTTGATCTTTGAAGCGGATTTAAAGCCGATCGCGTCCTATGAGACCAATAAAACTTTGATGCATTTCTAATGTTTAATGTTCTAATTAATGACACAGTTAATCTGGAGAATTAAAGGTCTGTCTCTTGTATTCTGGGTTTCCTTCTTGGTCGGCCTCTGAAAGCAGTGAAAAGCTCTTTTTCCCCATGAGGTGCCGACATTCCTGCGTCATAAATTTCCAAAACAGATAATCCGACATTTCAGTTGGACAGCGACACCTGCTTTTTACGCAACGGTTGGCCAGGTACGCAGGTGTGAAAATACGAGAACGGGGTCCTTCACATTTATCACATTCCTACTTTCCTGTTTCTGCTTGCACAACAACGGCAGCTCGGACTCGTACAGACGGTTTCTCTCATTGCTCAGCTTTAATTTGAGCTTCTGAGCTAAAACACACCGATGCAGCTACTCACTAGGTTGTAACAGCTAACCTGGTGGCGCTCTAGCAGGAGGTATAGGACTTAGTTCTCGCCAAGGAATATGCTAGTTGTATCTTGAGCTACAATTATTCATTCCATGCACACAGATGGAAATGCTTATGATGCAGCTTTTTAAGCAAAAAACAAAAAAGGAAATGGAGCTAGAAGCCGATAATCACCGATGGGTTTTGAAAACACTGGTGATGAAGAGGACGAAGTAAACTACAGGAAGAGACACAACCATCACTTCACTCACATGCAGCTCCATAGACCAGAGCTCAACATTAGATTTTTCCAGATTTTCTACTGGGACGTTCTGTCCTTGTCTCACTTTACCTGCACAATAACTGATAGGCTCCGCCCCCTCATCCAGCGTCACCTGTTGTCTCAGCAGGTTAATACGGCCATACGTATAATACCTGTATGTCTGGTGACTTTGCTGACACCTTGTAAGAAATTCTCAACTCCAGTTCTAATGTAGGATCCAGGTTTCCTTTTGTCTCGTTTTTATTGATCAGATTTGCTGATCGTGAAACAACATTGAATCTGCACTAATGCCTTTTCTTCTCCACTTTGTCCCACATCTACATCATTTATTGTGTAGCTTCAGTCCCACTAATGCATTAAATGCTGGAATATATTCCAGTTCCAGTCATTATCAAGGTGTGTTGATTCCACTATGAGGAGTCTAACTACACTAATGTTTATACCTGCAATTTAAAGATAGCGTCTTGCATTTTTTAGGCAGCTTTGTAGATGCAGGTTTGCTGCTGTATCTATGATTTAAACACGTGTCTGCTGCTTATGAGGCAAGAACACTACCCCCTAAACCACCACAGAACACCTGCAGGACTTAAGTTTAATGAGGATAGTAGAATAATCATGGTTTGACATGGTTTAAAAAGGATTTCCATCCAAACAAATCCATTAAAAAGCATCGCCCCCATTGTACCACGAACAAACTATATGTGAAAGTTGAGTTTAGAAACAGACTGTTGGACGTGACAGACAGATTGGTGTGGTTTGTGGTTTCCAGTGAGTTTGTGAAGTTTTCTCTCTTTGTGTTAGCACCAACGCTTTCACACTGATAAAATGTATTTCTCTGTACCATAGAGATCCTTCCTGCAGCTTCTGGTCCAATGCAGCCGTATTGTTCACATCTGTTATTCTTTATAAATGTAGCTGGTGCAGCTTGAATTCAGATGGTCTGGAATTCACTTTTAATGGTATTTGGTGGGAGGTTTGTCATCAGGTACAGTGCAGGCGAACTACAACTTAACTTTCAGTGTTGACAGTTGACTGAAATCGGTCGTTTTTGCTGTGAACATATTTCTCGCTGCCACATAGAGGACCTCAACCTGTTAAATAAAAGGAGGAAACGGGAGTAACAATCATTGAATCGGACATAGACAGAACTTGGATTTCATCAACAAAAAACAGGAGGAAGAAGAAACAGATGAATCGCTGTGAGGTCAAAGCGTCGCGCTGGCTTCGCTTTTGTTTTTTCCCGACGAGTCGCTCTCGACTGAGATTTCTGTGTCTGGAACTTTAAACAAAAGTCGTGAGTAAATGAAGTGTATGAATGTGGAAAACTGCGTCTTTACTTAAAGTGGAAACACACGACTCTTCAGCTTTCCCCCTTTAGCGTTTTTTTGTTGTGCTGCCGTTGCAAAGACAAACAGAACAAGTGATGTATGGAAGTCTGCCCCCCCCAACCATTATACGGCCCCCCTCACCTTAACCTGCAGCCAACCAGCAGTCCAGAACCTCCTGAGTCCTAAAACCAAACCCCAAACCGCAACTTTACATGTGGAGAACTTATAGGAAAACAACTAAATGCAGATGAGATCCTACTCTTTAGCCAATCAATCGTTGATAATGAGTTAACACATCAAAGTAGAGATGTTTGCTCATTGAGCTTTTGGTTCAGCTTTGCTGGAGATGGAATAGACCTTCAATAGATGTTCTTCATTAATTTACTTGTCCTGAATAAAGTTTCGGAAAAAAAATCTATCCACCAGTGACTGTCCAATGGTAATCAACATGTCACCACTGTGATGTACAGTAGTCATTACTTGATTTGTTTGAAAATCAGTTTTTACATGAATTGGTTGATACAACATTTACAGAAAGATAGCAGAGATCCATCAGTCTTTATAACTTGTTGTTTTATGTAATCTACCGAAAATTGTCCCTAATTACCTGACTGTGATTTAAAATCAGTCTGACCTTGATATTAAAAATACTGTGGGTGTAAAAAATATTTATGTAACATTAAATTTTTTCCACAGTGGCGTTTCATGTGCTGAGGGCTCAAAAAAGTCAGATTACCACGTATGGGCCAAACTCCAGTTAATGAGCAGCAGCGCTGCAGATGTGATCCTTTCTACGCCGTGTAGTCAGAGACGCTTCATGACGCAGCGCCTGCAAAACATTAAGAGGCAACAGCGACGGCTCGGCCTGAACTTCTCGTGGCTGCCAGCAGCCTCACAACATCTGGAGGCTCCAGGTCCAGTAGACTGAGGAGCTTTAAGGTCCAGTGGACTGAGGAGCTTTAAGGTCTAGTGGACTGAGGAGCTTTAAGGTCCAGTAGACTGAGAGGAGCTTTAAGGTCCAGTAGACTGAGGAGCTTCAAGGTCCAGTAGACTGAGAGGAGCTTTAAGGTCCAGTAGACTGAGAGGAGCTTTAAGGTCCAGTAGACTCAGAGGAGCTTTTAGGTCCAGTAGACTGAGGAGCTTCAAGGTCCAGTAGACTGAGGAGCTTTAAGGTCCAGTAGACTGAGAGGAGCTTTAAGGTCCAGTGGACTGAGGAGCTTCAAGGTCCAGTAGACTGAGAGGAGCTTTAAGGTCCAGTGGACTGAGGAGCTTTAAGGTCCAGTGGACTGAGGAGCTTTAAGGTCCAGTAGACTGAGAGGAGCTTTAAGGTCCAGTGGACTGAGGAGCTTTAAGATCCAGTAGACTGAGGAGCTTTAAGGTCCAGTAGACTGAGGAGCTTTAAGGTCCAGTAGACTGAGGAGCTTTAAGGTCCATTGGACTGAGGAGCTTTAAGGTCCAGTGGACTGAGGAGCTTTAAGGTCCAGTAGACTCAGAGGAGCTTTTAAGGTCTAGTAGACTGAGGAGCTTTAAGGTCCAGTGGACTCAGAGGAGCTTTTAAGGTCTAGTAGACTGAGGAGCTTTAAGGTCCAGTGGACTCAGAGGAGCTTTTAAGGTCCAGTAGACTGAGAGGAGCTTTAAGGTCCAGTAGACTCAGAGGAGCTTTTAGGTCCAGTAGACTGAGGAGCTTCAAGGTCCAGTAGACTGAGGAGCTTTAAGGTCCAGTAGACTGAGAGGAGCTTTAAGGTCCAGTGGACTGAGGAGCTTCAAGGTCCAGTAGACTGAGAGGAGCTTTAAGGTCCAGTGGACTGAGGAGCTTTAAGGTCCAGTGGACTGAGGAGCTTTAAGGTCCAGTAGACTGAGAGGAGCTTTAAGGTCCAGTGGACTGAGGAGCTTTAAGATCCAGTAGACTGAGGAGCTTTAAGGTCCAGTAGACTGAGGAGCTTTAAGGTCCAGTAGACTGAGGAGCTTTAAGGTCCATTGGACTGAGGAGCTTTAAGGTCCAGTGGACTGAGGAGCTTTAAGGTCCAGTAGACTCAGAGGAGCTTTTAAGGTCTAGTAGACTGAGGAGCTTTAAGGTCCAGTGGACTCAGAGGAGCTTTTAAGGTCTAGTAGACTGAGGAGCTTTAAGGTCCAGTAGACTGAGAGGAGCTTTAAGGTCCAGTGGACTCAGAGGAGCTTTTAAGGTCTAGTAGACTGAGGAGCTTTAAGGTCCAGTGGACTGAGAGGAGCTTTAAGGTCCAGTAGACTGAGGAGCTTTAAGGTCCAGTGGACTCAGAGGAGCTTTAAGGTCCAGTAGACTGAGGAGCTTTAAGGTCCAGTAGACTGAGGAGCTTTAAGGTCCAGTAGACTGAGGAGCTTTAAGGTCCAGTGGACTGAGGAGCTTTAAGGTCCAGTGGACTCTGAGGAGCTTAATAAAGCTTAATTAAGTAAAAGCTAATAAAACGTAAGCTTCTTAATTGTAATGATTTGTTGATTTTTATGTGTTTTTATGTGGTGATAGAATAAGGTTTTGAGGTTTGGATCCAGATGTCACTTTGGACTCTAAGAAAACTTTTATGGACAAAATTAAAAACTGATGACAAGGAGACAACAATCGGTGAACAACATTTACAGGTATATTAATAAATGCACGTTGACACAATGATTAGTGACAAAGAGCAAACTCAAGACAATTTGCTCGATTGATTCAGACTTAGTTTTTCTTTTTATTTACATTTGATACTTTTACAAAAACAACTGTTTTTGGGTATTTTTGTGTTTATTAACAACAGGACTGCTAAATAAGCCAGAACACTAGCAAAGATTCAGAACAACCAGGAACTCCAAAAATAGACAGTGGTCATGTCAACTTGTGGATACGATCCAGTTAAAACACTCAAAAACACCACGAAACGTCAGTTCTCCACAGACCATGTGCAGGGTGCAATTTTCTATCCGGGATGTTTGTACAGATTTGTCCAAACTACAGTTTAAATACAGTATCAAAGACACAAAATACAACATCTGTCAGAAAGCAGGTTGTAATCAATCACTACAGTATAAAGAATATGCCACGTATATACTGTATATATATATATATACACACACTGCAGACAGTCACGAAGTGAGGACTCACAAGGCCCCCCAGGACTCACAAGGCCCCCCAGGACTCCAAAACAGTGGCGTCATTTCAGTTTAAGGCAAAGTATGACGAGAACTCACCATGAAATGAGTGAAAATTATAACATTTTAAGTTTAAATCAGCAATTTGACGATAAAATCAAGAAGATATAGACTATCAATAATCACTATTATTGATAATATCAGCTATAGACTATCAATAATCACTATTGATGATAATATCAGCTATAGACTATCAATAATCATTATTGATGATAATATCAGCTATAGACTATCAATAATCATTGATGATATCAGCTATAGACTATCAATAATCACTATTATTGATAATATCAGCTATAGACTATCAATAATCACTATTATTGATAACATCTTCTTCAGATTGAGATTCTCTCCAATCACTAATCTTATTTTTCTCTGTTCTAAATGTCCCTTAAAGGATATTTTTCTACTTTTTATCTCTTAACATGTGAGTGGACAAATCTGCTTCAGTTTATGATTATTGATTATTGGAACAAAGAGAAATAGTCTCAGTAAATAAAAAAAACCTCAGTTCTGATTATAAAATGGTAAAAACATGTTGAACACAAACCAAAGCAGCTTCAGTCGTATTGATCTGTTTATTTAACGTTTCCTCGTGTTACTGCGTTAGCATTAGCAGCCGCTAGCTATGACTAAAGTGAAGGCGAGTGCCGTACGTTGCTGAACCCAAACGACGCCTCTGCTCCCAAACTGAACTTTTCTATTCACATTGAACAAGAATATCCAAAGATGCCATGAAACAGCAACCAGAATACAAAAGTCACCAAAAAATAGATATATGCCATTATGAAGAGCTACCGTTGTTTTCCTTATTAAATAAACCATAAGGACTAAAAACATACAACACCGAGTGCACACTGAAGTCATCCTGTGTGTGATCCAGATATTCTTTTCTTGAAAAAACAAACCCATTGCACGTAACAGGGTAACGTAGAGAAGAGAGGCCATGCTGAGCAGTAGAAGACATGCTCCTCGCTTCACAGGACGATATGAACATGCAGCTCCAGAAAAAACAAACCAACAGAACCCAACAGAACCAGTCGGTGTCCTTTACTTTCACAGATCGATCGGGGGCCGTGGCCTCTTTATTCACCTTCAGTCACTTCAGGAAACAAAACTAAATATACATTCTTCTTTTTCTCTCGCTTTATAATTCCAGCTTTAACACAAAAACAAAAGAAACACACCTGTCCATTTATTGCACAACCATCGCTTCACAAAAATATTTTGGGCACTTTTGCGTTTTTCAACAAACAGCAGCATCTCAATATAAAAAGTCGTTTGAATACAGACATGGACATAGACAGATGAAAAGCATGACATTACAAACGGAGAATAGAAAATGTTCTTTTTTAATTTTCTGACATTGTGCAACTAGAGTTAATAGGTCCATTCACTAAGGCTAGCCTCTTCAATGCACAACGTCATACAGTGTTTTAGGGGCAAACAGCAGAACCCCTTTTGCTAAATAGCATGGACCACGCAGAATGATTATCTCTGTCTTTTGTTATGTGCAATTAACTGATTGCCATGGCAAATCCCCAATGAGAGAAGAGAACATTTGGTCCTGTAACTTGATTTGTACCCGGATTAAAAGGGCAAATGGCACAACTTTAGGAAAATAAAAAAGTGAGTGACAGGACAGCGACACAAGCTCCAATGAAGACGTCGTGGACGTTCAGGACAACGTTCACCTCTACATCTACAGTCAACCCTGTAAACGAGCTCTGGATGCTAAACGCCAGCTGTTAGCGCTGCTGTCACCAGGGGAATAAACCAATAAACCAGGTCAGTCACAGTCAGTAGCGTTCGACTCATGGATTTCACCATGGGTGTCATCACCTCCTAAAACAAAACAGGCACAACAATGGCCGAGTACGGAGTTTACAACCATGTTAACAACCAGCGGCGGCTTTTTGGTTTAAGGCGACGTATGGCAAAAAGAACACGTCTATTACATTTATATGCTGCAATCTGGGTGTGAATCAATCAGTTACACACTATCAATAATCACTACTGATGATAATATCAGTAATTAGTGATAAAAAGCCAAGTGTCTGTTTATGATTATTGGAACAAAGAGAAATAGTCTCAATAACTAAAAAACCTCAGATCTGATTTAAAAATGTAAAAAAAAACATGTTGAACACAAACCAAACCAGCTTCAGTCGTATTGATCTGTTAGATTTAACGTTTCCTGAGTAACATGAGTCTAATGCAGTGACACCAACCACTGGACACATCCACAGCACTGATTGTAATTGAACGTGTCTGAGAACCATACGTTTCCGTAATCAAACGACGCCTCTGGACACAACACGAGAAACAAAGTTGGAGGAAAAACTAAGAAAAAACACAAAAACAGTAAATGAAATTCAATCAGTTGCAGGTAAAGGACCAGCTCTTGCCTAACGCAGGTTTCATTTATCATTTAAAACAATTAAAACTCACAGTTATTTTTGCATTCACACATCACCTACTTGCTTCTAAAGCAACGATACACATCACATGAACACCCCGATGCCGCGTCGCACTTTGACTGAAAGCTAGTACAGTCAGCCTATGCAGTTTTAGTCTCAGGGGAAATATTCTATATTTTTCCCTTTGTGACTACTTCAGGTAAAATAAAACCGTGAAAACCAAAACAACAAAAACAGAATGCTGGTGGTTATTCCACACTTTAACGTAATGTTCTTCACCCACAGATTTTTTAAAAGACAATCATGTTGTACCTTAGTGAAACATCACTTCAACAGTCATGCAAAAATATCCTGTCACATCAGCAGTGTACCTGTTGGTTAAATGATATCCATCCAACACTTCACAAAACACAAAACAAAGACACTGTTGGACAAGCAGGTTTGACTTCAACTGGGATGAGATGCTACATCACCAACGTTAGAGCGTAACTCGGAATATTCTCATCCATCCAGGTGATTTTTCTCCTTAGGCAGCTAAACGTTTGTCTAGAAAGATGTTTCTCCTCAAGAGGCTTCAACAGATCTGAAGCAAACGGTGGAGTGAGACCAGGTATTTAACCTCAGTGGGGGGTCACCAGACTACCAACGTACCTGTGACAATTCTGGGTGTGTCATGTCAACGACAGTCGTTAGGGTCAGGTGACCCCGGTCAACGACAGTCGTTACGGTCAGGTGACCCCGGTCAACGACAGTCGTTAGGGTCAGGTGACCCCGGTCAACGACAGTCGTTAGGGTCAGGTGACCCCGGTCAACGACAGTCGTTACGGTCAGGTGACCCCGGTCAACGACAGTCGTTAGGGTCAGGTGACCCCGGTCAACGACAGACGTTACGGTCAGGTGACCCCGGTCAACGACAGTCATTAGGGTCAGGTGACCCCGGTCAACGACAGTCGTTAAGGTCAGGTGACCCCGGTCAACGACAGTCGTTAGGGTCAGGTGACCCCGGTCAACGACAGTCGTTAAGGTCAGGTGACCCCGGTCAACGACAGTCGTTAGGGCCTGGGTTTGAAACAATAATTAATGTTTTTAAAACCCCTCAGGAGTTTCCCAGACAAGTATGAAATGACAAAGTGGTTTTCCCAGCATTCTTACTACACCGTGTTGCCAGACTGCTGCAGAATAGTGAGACAGATGTCTACAAACTGATGAAGCCTCTAAGAGGTGAAATGTCTTCCTAGAAAAGATAAAAGTCCAGTTGCCTACGATTCGATTTAAGAGAAAGAGAGAGGACATATCCTAGAGCCCGTTTGGGAAAACAACACTGCAGTTGTGAGGAAAAAACCTTCTAACTCCAAACTATTCAGTTATATTTCATTAATTACTTGGTTGGATTTTGATGAGTTGAAACTGCTATAGTTGCCTTTTTTTGTTTTGGAGACACATGGTTTTGATTTAACAACAGTGCTCAATAAAAAAAATAAAATAAAATTTAAAAAAAAAAAAATTATATATTACACAAAAAGGGAATACTCTGTCAATATAATTTCAAGTTTTAAACATTCAAAAACAAAATGTACTGTGTTCATATTGATAAAAAAAATGCACATACACACCTGACGTATCATATTTCACAACATCCAACATACACAGCATTCAAATAGTAAAACTACAGTACAAGCTATTGCAATATAGATAATATTGACATTTAACAGTTTGCCTATAGTGACGGCACTGAAGGAATAACACAGTCTCTGCCCATACAAATAGCATCATCACTACATAGGAAATACGTGTTCTTTTCTTTAGCTCAGTTTGCAAAGACTTGAATTGTCATGGTCAACGCCTCCTCTTCCTCCACGAGTTACTTGTTAAAATGGGAAACTCTCAGGCACTTTCCAGAAGTAGGGCAAGGCTTGTTGCCTAAGACAGAAATGAATTTAGCGAGTGCTGCATTCACATATGGGAAAAAAACGGAACAAAAAACAACCCCCTGTTGTTCTGAAATATACTGCTCACGTGCTCTGGGTGGTAAAAGTACATCTCAAAACCCGGATTTTCTCACCAGGGATCAACCCGATTATCAGTTTTACCAAAAATATTCTGCATTTATGTGTTATTTCAGTTGAATAACGCATGTTGGTGCAGTGACGTTTAAGGTTTTAACATCTGACTCTTTAAGTGAAATGTTAGAGAGCTGCAGGAAAATGTTGTTGAAGACTTTAGGCTGTTTTCATCCATCCACACTCAGTAGTCAGGATGATTCCTAACACGGCCCCTATGGTAATCATTACAATCAGTCATTATACTGGTACGTTCAGTCATATTCTTAACTCACAGGTAAAAGCTGCGCATTAAAATATATGTAAGGGAAGTAGGAAATTAGCAGACTGAACCTCAAATGCCCAAAGGTCATCAGTTTACTGTTACAGAAGAATAAAACAAGAAGAAAAAAATAAAAAATAATCAGAGAAGAGAAGCTGGAACCAGAGAATTTGGACATTTAGAATTAAAAAATGACCAATTATCAAAACAGGTGGTGACTGATGAGATGGTTGGACACTGATGGATTAATCATCCTGCAGCTCTGAACAGAACTTTATTAAATGACATAATAAAGGATTTGATGTCAAGTCAACTGTGTTTTGTTATTGCAACCAAAACATGTTTTTTGTGGAAATTTCCTCTGTGATTATGAATAATCAGCATTGGAGCTGATGAAGATGTGATTGGTCGATCTCTTAGTTCTGTCCAATACGTTGAAACTCGTGTTTGGAGATGCACTTGAGCCCAGATGAGAGGAAAAGAGAGGACATGAGCGTTGTTGCGTCAGAACATCGACTCCAATAAGTGCATGTGTGTGTGTGTGTGTGTGTGTGTGTGTGTGTGTGTGTGTGTGTGTGTCAGAGTCTGAGGGTCAGATTCACGTCGTCCGTCTGCGTGATCCCACATGACGGGCGGCTGGGGGGGCGGGTCTACACTCACTCGATGGTGATGGACGCCGGCTCCTCGGCCGCGCCGTGCCGCCGCCGCTCTCCTCCGAACGTCTCGGGGGAGCAGACGCTGCCGTCGTCCATCTTGGCGTTCTCCGCGGCGGCCGCCGTCCGCTCGGCGTCCGCCCCCAGGGGGTCCAGGGGGTCCAGGGGCTCGGGCGACAGGAAGCCGGAGGAGCTCTCGCAGTGGTGGGTGGAGGAGGAGACCTGGGAGATGACGGGCATCTGGACCGAGGAGGAGGCCGAGGCGGCGGCGTGGTGGGGGGGCTCCTCCAGCTCGTACTGGACCCCCAGTGCCGCCGCCGCCTCCTCCTCCTGCACCTGGCTCAGGTAGTCGGGCACGAGGAAATCACTGCAAGGACGGAGAGACACGTTCATTTCGCCAGCTTTTTACCGAAGGTTTTTCTAGATTCTACATGTAGAAGCTGAAAAAGATCAGATTAGCACAATTTTACAGGGAGAATAAACAAATAAAGAGGTTTATGCACTTCAGTTCTCCTGTGTGCAGAGGTGAGCTGCAACCATTAATCAATTAATCAATTAGTTATTTTTATTTTAGAAAATGTCCAAATTCCAGCTTCTCTTCTCTGATTGTTCTCTGGTTTCTTTATTCTTCTACAGTAAAATTCTTCTATAATTCTGGACAAAAAGAGATTTTAGGTTGAATCTTTGGGAAACACTGATCAACATTTTATCGATCAATCACTTGATTAATTGACTCTTCGTCGTGGCTGCAGCTCTCTCCAGGTGAACTTGCCTTTTGTGTGTTAAGACTTTTCCCATTCTCGTCTCTTCTTATTCCTGCAACTATAAACTAAAATGTCCTACATTTCCCAGAATGCCTTTCCACCGCCACAAGAAAGAAAAAACTTGAGGTTTGTGTCAGGTTCATTCAGCTGAGACTAAAGCTGCAATGAGTAGACGATTATTATGTTATCACATTAAACGCCAACTTTTATTAATGGAGTCATTTTTTATTCTAAATGTCCAGATTCTCTGGTTCAGCTTCTGTTCTCTGATTATTTCCTGGTTTCTTTATTCTTCTATAATAGTAAACTGATGATCTTTAGGTTTTGGACAAAAAAAGACATTTTAGCTTCAATCTGCAGCTTTAGAAACATTTTTATCATTTAAAGGTTTTTAATGTGAATTAAAAAGAACTTTATGAGAATAAAGAGAATGTATATTCTATTTAAACCAGGATTATTAAATTATTCCTTTTAGCTGCACAGTGCATTTAATCAGCATGAATATGATGGTAGAATTGGAGGAACGTAGATTCTACATTATAAACCCAGCGTGTTCCCATGTTAAACTACATTCAGACCTAACGCTCAGAGCAATGCATAAGCATTATATTACATTATTATTACATTTGGTGTGTGTGCGGCTGGTCTATAGCTGGTGAACTCATGTCCTGTACTGACTGATTATGAAACAGATGCTGCAGCTTTACATGTTCTGACTATCAAACAGTAGGAACCAGACAGACGCGTCCAGAACCAACAGCTCAGGTGGAGCGTAACTCCAGCTGAATATGACTGGAAATCAAATAATACAACGAAGGGAACGGCTTTAATGTGGAGACTGAGGAAGGGAGTTAAGAGGCTGACTGGATTTTCCACATGTTGGAGACCTCCTACTATAAAAGCTTTGAGCAGTCAGCGGCCCGTTTGGAGTCCTGCTGACCTGTTGAAGGTCTGAGTTGATTAAGAAGTGGAAAAGTCTGGGAAATAAAATGGAAACACACTCGGGACTCCGTAAAGACAGCGTGTTCCGACTTTCACGAGGCTGCTGATAGAAAACAAAACAAGCTCCGACTCTGCTCGGGGAAGGAAAATCAGCCATGTGGAGACAAACGGGAGACGACAGCATGTTAAAGCTGTTCTCTGCAGGTTTGACCAAGACAAGTTTAAGCACAAACTGGTTCAACTGGACCAAAACTACCATCACACTGTACAACTGGGTCCAAGATTCCTGCTCAGATTTAACCCTCATGATACATACATACATATACATACATATATAAGTATATATATACATATATATATATATACATATATACACACACATTTACATTTACATATACACATACATACATAGATAAATATACACATATATATCGATGTATATATATATACACACACACACACATATATATATATATATACACACATATGTATACACATTAGAATATAATAAACCAATAACGTAATAAATATGATGTATATGTAAAATATGATTTCTTTTCATGAAATACACATCAGAATATTCCTCCTGTATGTACAGAATGTCAGAGTCATTTTCCTGTAACTCAAAATTGATTTTGTGACCTTGAAATGCAATAATTTGTTTATAATAAGCAATGAGTCCTAAACTGATAATGTTTGGCTAATGAAATAATTAGTGTGTTATATCTGCAAAAAATGTTGTCTTCACTAAGCCAATAGAGGAATAAGCAGGAAATACATTTATTATGTTATTGGTCTGTTTTAAATGGGGAGTCAGGTGTGAGTGAGAGTTCAGGCTGCATGAGGGTTAACTCAATGAAGTTCTGCACATTTACTCATTTTATATCCAGTAATAAGCCCACTCCATCCTCGTATTGGCCAACAGTCAAATACGTCAGGTACACATTACTCAAAACCAAGTGCAGTCAAATCAAAAAGAACAATTCCACACAATCAAAGAAAAAAGAAAGAAAAAAGGATAAATGCACCTCAGGTATTAGAATCTAAACTTGAAGAGGAATAATTTCTGATCCAGGTGAGTGAATGATGCGACTCCAGGACTCCTCACCTGCTCTGGAAGTAGTTTGCTAGTTCGGACGCCTCATGGTTCAGACTCCTCAGGTGTACAATTAAATTGCCAGAGTTGGTGAACATGGCGCCGCACGTTTTGCACTCGTAAATCCGCGGCTTGCGGATTATGTGTCTGGAGACCCTCATGTGGTGCTTATATTCACCGAAGGACGTGAATGTGGCGCTACAAATCTGGCACCGGAAACAGCGTTTACCTTCGTGCTTCAGCCGATGCATCTTTAGGGAGTAGGCCCGTGTGAACTTTTTCCCACAGCGGTCACACTGGAAAGGCTTAATGCCTGGAGGGGGGACAGGTTTAGTTTAGTGGTGGACGTCTGATGTCCTCACTAGTGTCTGTACTGATGTCCTCACTAGTGTCTGTACTGATGTCCTCACTAGTGTCTGTAGTGATGTCCTCACTAGTGTCAGTCTACTGATGACCTCACTGGTGTCAGTCTACTGATGTCCTCACTAGTGTCAGTCTACTGATGTCCTCACTAGTGTCTGTACTGATGACCTCACTGGTGTCAGTCTACTGATGTCCTCACTGGTGTCAGTCTACTGATGTCCTCACTGGTGTCAGTCTACTGATGACCTCACTAGTGTCAGTCTACTGATGTCCTCACTAGTGTCAGTCTACTGATGTCCTCACTAGTGTCTGTACTGATGTCCTCACTAGTGTCTGTACTGATGTCCTCACTAGTGTCTGTACTGATGTCCTCACTAGTGTCAGTCTACTGATGACCTCACTAGTGTCAGTCTACTGATGACCTCACTAGTGTCAGTCTACTGATGACCTCACTAGTGTCTGTACTGATGTCCTCACTAGTGTCTGTACTGATGTCCTCACTAGTGTCTGTACTGATGTCCTCACTAGTGTCAGTCTACTGAGTCCTCACTAGTGTCTGTCTACTGATGTCCTCACTAGTGTCTGTACTGATGTCCTCACTAGTGTCAGTCTACTGATGTCCTCACTAGTGTCAGTCTACTGATGTCCTCACTAGTGTCTGTACTGATGACCTCAATAGTGTCTGTACTGATGTCCTCACTAGTCAGTCTACTGATGTCCTCACTAGTGTCAGTCTACTGATGTCCTCACTAGTGTCAGTCTACTGAGGACCTCACTAGTGTCAGTCTACTGAGGACCTCACTAGTGTCTGTACTGATGACCTCACTAGTGTCAGTCTACTGATGTCCTCACTAGTGTCTGTACTGATGACCTCACTAGTGTCTGTACTGATGACCTCACTAGTGTCTGTACTGATGACCTCACTAGTGTCTGTACTGATGACCTCACTAGTGTCAGTCTACTGATGTCCTCACTAGTGTCAGTCTACTGATGTCCTCACTAGTGTCAGTCTACTGATGACCTCACTAGTGTCAGTCTACTGATGACCTCACTAGTGTCAGTCTACTGATGTCCTCACTAGTGTCAGTCTACTGAGTCCTCACTAGTGTCTGTACTGATGACCTCACTAGTGTCTGTACTGATGACCTCACTAGTGTCTGTACTGATGTCCTCACTAGTGTCAGTCTACTGATGTCCTCACTAGTGTCTGTACTGATGTCCTCACTAGTGTCAGTCTACTGATGTCCTCACTAGTGTCTGTACTGATGTCCTCACTAGTGTCTGTACTGATGTCTTCACTAGTGTCAGTCTACTGATGACCTCACTAGTGTCAGTCTACTGATGTCCTCACTGGTGTCAGTCTACTGATGTCCTCACTGGTGTCAGTCCACTGATGTCCTCACTGGTGTCAGTCTACTGATGTCCTCACTAGTGTCAGTCTACTGATGTCCTCACTAGTGTCAGTCTACTGATGTCCTCACTAGTGTCTGTACTGATGACCTCTCTAGTGTCAGTCTACCGATGTCCTCACTGGTGTCAGTCTACCGATGTCCTCACTGGTGTCAGTCTACTGATGTCCTCACTAGTGTCAGTCTACTGATGTCCTCACTAGTGTCAGTCTACTGATGACCTCACTGGTGTCAGTCTACTGATGTCCTCACTGGTGTCAGTCTACTGATGTCTTCACTGGTGTCAGTCTACTGATGTCCTCACTAGTGTCAGTCTACTGATGTCCTCACTAGTGTCTGTACTGATGACCTCACTAGTGTCTGTACTGATGTCCTCAATAGTGTCAGTCTACTGATGACCTCACTAGTGTCAGTCTACTGATGTCCTCACTAGTGCCTGTACTGATGTCCTCACTAGTGTCTGTACTGATGTCCTCACTAGTGTCTGTAGTGATGTCCTCACTAGTGTCAGTCTACTGATGACCTC
The DNA here is from genome assembly GCA_036785175.1 of Eupleurogrammus muticus. Lineage (NCBI taxonomy): Eukaryota > Metazoa > Chordata > Actinopteri > Scombriformes > Trichiuridae > Eupleurogrammus > Eupleurogrammus muticus. The sequence goes on along the minus strand of JAYKQN010000046.1, from coordinate 708,057 downwards.
ACTGGTGTCAGTCTACTGATGTCCTCACTGGTGTCAGTCTACTGATGTCCTCACTAGTGTCAGTCTACTGATGTCCTCACTAGTGTCAGTCTACTGATGTCCTCACTAGTGTCTGTACTGATGACCTCACTGGTGTCAGTCTACTGATGTCCTCACTGGTGTCAGTCTACTGATGTCCTCACTGGTGTCAGTCTACTGATGACCTCACTAGTGTCAGTCTATTGATGTCCTCACTAGTGTCTGTACTGATGTCCTCACTAGTGTCTGTACTGATGTCCTCACTAGTGTCTGTACTGATGTCCTCACTAGTGTCAGTCTACTGATGACCTCACTAGTGTCAGTCTACTGATGACCTCACTAGTGTCAGTCTACTGATGACCTCACTAGTGTCAGTCTACTGATGTCCTCACTAGTGTCTGTACTGATGTCCTCACTAGTGTCTGTACTGATGTCCTCACTAGTGTCAGTCTACTGATGACCTCACTAGTGTCAGTCTACTGATGACCTCACTAGTGTCAGTCTACTGATGTCCTCACTAGTGTCTGTACTGATGTCCTCACTAGTGTCTGTACTGATGACCTCACTAGTGTCAGTCTACTGATGACCTCACTAGTGTCAGTCTACTGATGACCTCACTAGTGTCAGTCTACTGATGTCCTCACTAGTGTCTGTACTGATGTCCTCACTAGTGTCTGTACTGATGACCTCACTAGTGTCAGTCTACTGATGACCTCACTAGTGTCAGTCTACTGATGACCTCACTAGTGTCAGTCTACTGATGTCCTCACTAGTGTCTGTACTGATGTCCTCACTAGTGTCTGTACTGATGTCCTCACTAGTGTCTGTACTGATGTCCTCACTAGTGTCTGTCTACTGATGTCCTCACTAGTGTCTGTACTGATGACCTCACTAGTGTCTGTACTGATGTCCTCACTAGTGTCTGTACTGATGTCCTCACTAGTGTCTGTACTGATGACCTCAATAGTGTCTGTACTGATGTCCTCACTAGTGTCTGTACTGATGTCCTCACTAGTGTCAGTCTACTGATGTCCTCACTAGTGTCAGTCTACTGATGTCCTCACTAGTGTCAGTCTACTGAGTCCTCACTAGTGTCTGTACTGATGACCTCACTAGTGTCTGTACTGATGACCTCACTAGTGTCTGTACTGATGTCCTCACTAGTGTCTGTACTGATGTCCTCACTAGTGTCTGTACTGATGTCCTCACTAGTGTCAGTCTACTGATGTCCTCACTAGTGTCAGTCTACTGATGTCCTCACTGGTGTCAGTCCACTGATGTCCTCACTGGTGTCAGTCTACTGATGTCCTCACTAGTGTCAGTCTACTGATGTCCTCACTAGTGTCAGTCTACTGATGTCCTCACTAGTGTCAGTCTACTGATGTCCTCACTAGTGTCTGTACTGATGACCTCACTGGTGTCAGTCTACTGATGTCCTCACTGGTGTCAGTCTACCGATGTCCTCACTGGTGTCAGTCTACTGATGTCCTCACTAGTGTTCGTACAAAGTATTTTAGTGTAGTTTCTTGACTAAAACTGAACTAAAACACTTAAATACTTACTACTACTACTACAACCAAACAACTTCAAAAAATGTCAATATTCTATAGATTAAGTAACAAATCAAAATAGTCTTTAGTTGCAGGCCTACTGGACTTTTGACATTTATCATTTTTAACACTACCCATCTCCTCTGAGCTTTCTTTCTTCTTATTATTATTAATATAATTGCATTTTATTACACTAATCGACATAGAAAAAGCTTTTCATGTAAAATAAAATCTATATTAGATACAAACACCTTGCAAACAAATAAATATCTGACTTACATAACTATCTATATCTGACATAAATAACACGCTGACCCCCCCACCCCCCCATTAAACCCACCGGAGTGTATGAGCATGTGCTGTTTCAGGTTCTGAATGCGTGTGAAGCGGACGCCGCAGGTCGGACACTGAAACGGTCGGTCCGGTCCGTTGGTGCCGGGCCGGGCCGACGGGCTGATGTACAGGTGGTACGGGTACTGGATCCCCTCCAGCCTGGAAACACGGGGGGGGGGGGGGGGGACAGTAGAAATACGGTCACCTTAAAATACTCCACTGCAAGTGTATAGTTCCACTGTGTGATATATTATATATTAATATATCACAATATATATCATATATTATCATATATATGATATTATATCAGCTCTTACTGCATCTCACATGGTGAAAAAATGCATCATTAATGAGGAAAACACAGTATTTTAAATGTGAATATAGTGAGCAGCTTTGTTTTTTACAAATGCAGTCTGTAAAAGTAAAAGTCATACTCAGAGTTTTTCCTCTAAATACAGTGAAGGAGGTGATGCAGTGAACTGGTGTTCAAGGTGGAGCTTCTTAATTCTTATATAATGCTGGTTGGTTTAATCAATAATAATACATCACACAGTGGATCTGGAAAGTATTCACAGCGCTTCACTTTTTCCACATTTTGTTATGTTACAGCCTTATTCCAAAATGGATTGAATCATTTTTTTCCCCCTCAAAATTCTACACACACACACACACACACACACACACACACACACACACGAACACACACACACACACTCACACACACACACACTGACACAATGACAGAGTGAAAAAGTTTGTTTGAAATTTCTGCAAATTTATTAAAAAATAATGGAAATCCAACATGTGCATGTGTAGAACTTTAACGTGACAATCATCGTCCTTCCGGTGATTCTACACTTGGACTGGAGTCCACCTGTGGTGAACCCAGTGGACTGGAAGTGGTTTAGGTCTTGATAAGGGCCCACCAAGTCCAAGCAGCTGCCTGTAGACCTCAAGGGACCGGATCAGGTTGAGGGACAGATGTGTTCGAAGGTCCAGTGACACAGAGGCCTCTGTTATCAATAAAGAAGCCTGAACCAGCCCACCAGGATCCTGATGGTCAGGTGGAGAGAACCTTCCAGAAAACACGTCTGCAGCACTCCCACCAGTCAGGACTGTACCACAGAGTGTCCAGCAGGGGCGTCATTTCAGTTTAAGGCAGGAATACATAATCAATAACCACTATTGATGATATCAGCTATAGACTATCAATAATCACTATTATTGATGATATCAGCTATAGACTATCAATAATCACTATTGATGATAATATCAGCTATAGACTATCAATAATCACTATTATTGATAATATCAGCTATAGACTATCAATAATCACTATTGATGATAATATCAGTTATAGACTATCAATAATCACTATTATTGATAATATCAGCTATAGACTATCAATAATCACTATTATTGATGATATCAGCTATAGACTATCAATAATCACTATTATTGATGATATCAGCTATAGACTATCAATAATCACTATTATTGATAATATCAGCTATAGACTATCAATAATCACTATTATTGATAATATCAGCTATAGACTATCAATAATCACTATTATTGATAATATCAGCTATAGACTATCAATAATCACTATTATTGATAATATCAGCTATAGACTATCAATAATCACTATTATTGATAATATCAGCTATAGACTATCAATAATCACTATTGATGATGATATCAGCTATAGACTATCAATAATCACTATTATTGATAACATCAGCTATAGACTATCAATGATAGAAGTCACCCTGCACACAGTCTGTTCAGCCTCCGCTCCTGCACCACCAGACTCACGAACAGCTTCTTCCACCAGGCCGTGAGACTGCTGAACTCTCTCCCCTCCTCCCTCTCACCCCCAGCCCCAGCCAGAAGGAACACCGGGCTGGCAAACCAAACCTAGGTCACTGGACTGCCCCCCCCCCACACACACACACACACACACACCTAAATTGACTCTGCACATGCAAACATTTGCACACACCTGCTGCCTGTATATTTATATTTATATATATTGTTATTGCACTAGTCATTACATTACAAAAACTACCTCATAATGCACATAACTGGGACAATCAGTACTGTCTTGTCTTGTTTTGTTTTATCTTGTTGAACTTGTCCTTCCACTCCCTACTACTCATGTCTTGTCCTGTCATACATGTTTGTTTGTTTCTAGTTTTAGTTTAGCACTTTACCATTGTTGTTGTACCGTAGTTTAGGATTGTCTCGTCTTGCGCACCTGCACTTTGATGTTGTTGTACATGTAAACGCATAGGATAGTGAGAAACGCAGTTTCGATTCCTGTGTATGTCAAGTACATGTGAAGAAATTGACAATAAAATTGACTTTGACTTTGACTTATCGATGACAGTTGTAGTTTTATCCTGTTGAGTCGCCTCCAAAGTTGCTCTAAAAGTAGAAGCCATGGATTCTCCACTTCTGTTTTACTTTATTATCTTTTCATTTTTAAATGTCATTATGGGGTATCAGACTGTTTTACAGAATTGTGAGTGAATTTCATCCATTTCAGAATTCAGCTGTAACATACCAAATGTGGGAAGGCCACAGGTTTCTCTCCATCATGCTGTAGTTGTGTGCGTTTCGTGCTGTTTTAAGCGTGTGCATGTCTTTATCATTTATTATCAGCAGGTCTGATGTCCGTACCTCTCGTCGTCTTCTGCGTGTCCTCCAGCGTTGGAGGTGCTCTGCATCGATGGCAAACCCTCCGACACGCCCTCATCCATGGAGCCTGGAACCAGAAAACACTCATGACTACGAGAATGATCAAAGTAAAAAGGCTTCGAGCAGGACAACCTCATCATGAGCTGGGTTAGAACAACACGCCACATCTCTGAAGGCTAATCCCATATTTAAGGGTCGATGCCAGCCAACCTTCCTCTGACACAGATAAACACTGATGTCAAACAGGAGGCAGCTGGGGAGGAGTTTCTGTTTTATTTTAATAAACCAATGACAATGGCAGAAACTGCCCTAAAAATATAAGTTTATCTCTGTTAAAAAGGTGTAAAACAAGCAACACATGCTATCAGCTAGTTTTACTTTCTAGGTGGATTAACAACACCTGTAGACTAGTTATTTATTCTGTTTATTATTAGGAAAATTAAAAATACAAACTGATGAATGTATTTTACATTTTACGACATCAGTCCCGGGTTCATTGTATCTACGAATGTTCGTAACCAGGCAGTGAATGTACTGAACCATAGCATTTACAGATTTTATTTATTATTCATTTCAAAATTACACATCTTACCTTAAACTGTTAGGAATCACACAAAAATGTGATTTTTTTGTAAAAGAGAAAAAAAAGAAAAAAAAAAAAAAAGGTAGAGGTGACAGTCATTTATTAATAATTTTAATTAATTATCAGTTTAGATCAATGATTACAGGTTTCAGGTTTGTTCATTTCTATTTGTAATAAATGTTTACTACATCCATATAAAATATGTTTATGTCAATACTTCACAGCAGTTTCTGAATGGTCCTCAGAATTTACAGTTAGATTATGTTTTATTATTCATTTTAAAATTGTATATCTTCCCTTAAACTGTTAGAAATCACAAAGAATTATGATTTTTCTAAAAACAAAAAAGAAGGTACAAATGGACTTTTAAATAAACAGAAAACTCGTTTTGAGAGACCTGATGAATGCCTTTAAAACCACATTTCAGACATTTTTGGACTTGAACACACACTAAACACTAATAAAATAGATGAATAATAAAAACTGCAATGACTCGATGTAAGGAAGGGATTTTACACTTGTCTCTGTAGAAAAAATAAAACAATGAACTGATAGAAAGATCAGATTTAATGAAAGGACCAGGTCTATTCTGCAGTTCCACTGATAATGATCACAAACATGAACTATGACAGCAGCGACTGATCACATCAGTGAAAAATAAGATAAATGGAAGCATGCAACAGCAATTTTATTATTAATTTAAATTATCATTTTAGATCAGCGATTACAGGTTGCAGGTTTCCTCGAGTTAAAGTCAAGTATTTTTAGACCATTTGTTTATTTCTATTTGTAATAAATGTGAACTACAGCCTTATAAAATGTGTTTGTCACTGACCAGCCGACTCTAACAGCAGTTTCCTGAGGTGAATGATCTGAATGAAGCACCCTGACAATCTCATTAGGAGTCTAGAACTGAGAACCTTTGGGTTACGACACTTTTTATTTAGTCTACATTATTTCATCATATAAAAGCGCTTGATAAATTACAGAGAGGAGAAGTTATGTAATGAGCAAGTTTCAAGACCCAGATAAAAGGACCTTATCTCCTGTCAATGTGTATGAAAGCCTTGTTCCCCAGGTAAACTACATTTAAAAAGGTAGGATCCCAGGTGAGGTTACAGCATGTTGGATTATCCTAACACCACATCTTCACACTAACTCGTTAAATCAGGTGTACCTGCCTGCTGCAGGTGGCTCCTGTTGGGTTTCTATGAATGTGACCAGTAAATTGTTGTGTGATTCAACCACGATCACGTCGATCAATCAGACTCAAACGTGGGACCGGCAGAGATATGGTTTTAGAACCTCAACAGGCCCCGCCCCCTAGTCACATGACCTACATCATACCTATAGAGTAATTTTGTCGGTCACATGGTTTTAGAACCTCAACAGGCCCCGCCCCCTGAGTCACATGCTGACGTGGCTGCATCGTACCTATGGAGGAGGACTGCGGGCTGATGAGCAGCTCCTCCTGGACCTGCTCGCTGCCCGGCACCGTCTGCTGGTCGCTCAGCGAGCTCTGGGAGGCGCTGACGGGCTGCGACGCCGCCTCCTGGGCCTCCTCGTCGCTGAGGCGCTCCACCTTCACCCTCACGTCCTCCTCCTCGGCGGGCACGGGCGACGACGACGACGCCGCCTTGGAGCTCTCGCACATCAGGAAGTCGCTGAGGCGCCGGCCGACCGCTGCCTCGGCGGCACCGGCGGCGCCGGGCTCCAGGCAGCGGGGGCTCTCCGGCAGCTTCGTCTTGTCCGAGTGATGGAACCTGCGGTCAATGCCGAACGGGAACGTCCAGGGGAACGCCAGAGAGGACTCCACAGGCTGGGCGGCGCCATCCGAGAATGATGGCGACGGATTAGGGACCTGCGGCGAGGTGGTGACCATCTGCGCCGTGCACTTCAGCGGACTCTCGGGCGACGCCATGGTGGCAAAGCTCTTGCGTTTGCGGCGTGACTCGCGGCACACGGGGACGTTCCTCTCCATCACGCTGCAGTCCGACGAAACCGGCGACACGCTGCCGTCCAGCGGCGTCAGGGCGCAGTTCGACGAGGCGCTCTCCGCCGCCGACTCGTGGGGTTTGTCCGCCGCCATGGCGCCGCCGTTGCCGCCACCGCCCGCGCTCCACAGGATGCTGGACTTCATGAACTCGGAGCAGGTGCTGGCCACAGCGAACATCTGCATGTAGCTGGCGGCCGCCAGCACGTCGATGATGTTCTCCGTGCTGATGGACAGCGTGGACGTGTAGGCGTACTCCAGCAGCGGCGCGAAGCCGCTCACCGTCACGTGGTGCAGGTCCAGCACGAACTTGTCCTCCTCGGGCCGGCCCACCAGCTTGGAGCGGAAGAACTCGCTGCAGCAGGCCAGCACCACCTTGTGGGCCAGGAACAGCTTGTCCTGCACGCGGATGGTGACGTCGCAGAGGTGGCCCTCGCCGCGCAGGGCGTTCAGCTTCTCCAGCATCTCCTGGCTGTGGGAGGCCGAGCTGTGGGTGAAGGTCTTCACCCCCATGGTGGCCGTCGGTCGGCGGCGGCCGACGGGAAGCGGGTCCTGCACGGGGAGAACCAGAACACACGTCACGGTGTTTTTCACTTACAAATTAGTGTTTCACTTCAGTTTTTACTTCAATAGGACACAAAGAAAGTCTGAAGCCATAATTGATTTGTGATTTGTACCAAAAATCACACCAACAAATGACTGATATAGAAAGCTCCTGCAGGGCATGCTGGGGAATCTTCTTTGTGTCTAAGTAAAAACTGAGGAGAAATAAAGAAAATAAAGAAAAATAAAGAAATCCCTTGTGTTTAATAGGTAGGAATAATTATCATCAATAATGATTATTGATAGTCTATAGCTGATATGATCAATAATAGTGATTATTGATAGTCTATAGCTGATATTATCAATAATAGTGATTATTGATAGTCTATAGCTGATATTATCAATAATAGTGATTATTGATAGTCTATAGCTGATATCATCATCAACAGTGATTATTGATAGTCTTGATTTTGCTCTAAAACCTCACCAGATTGCTGCTTAAATCCCCCCCCCCAGGAAAGTTCCTGCCTTAAAGTGAAATGACGCCACCGGGTAAGGGGGTGAACGCGGGGTAAGGAGCAGCGAGGACAAAACGCCAAGTTACGTAACAACAATGAAAGCAGATGCGCGGCGATGTGAGCCAGACGCATGTGGAGGCCAGCGCCCTGCAGGATGCTCAGCAGCTGTCTGCAGGCATGAGGAGAGTTTCCATTAAACAAGGGCTCCAGTTGAAGGGGCTCTCGCAGGGGGAGGGAGAGAACACACACACACGAACACACACACCATACACACACACGCGTGCACACACACACACGCGCACACACACAGCAGTGAGTTATAGTAATGGGCTACAGAAGGTGCAACAGGAGAGTTCCTCGCCTGCACCACAAAACACAGAAAGCTTTATTTCCACCATGTTTTTAAAGCTGGAAAATGTCTCCTCTTGGTAAATGTCAACATGATCTCTGTAAAAATCCTGTCTGACAAAAAGGAATGTTGACGAGAAAAAAACAACTACACACATCACATTAAAAACATTTTCTCAGTAAAACTTTAAGCCTCGCTATATAAATGAGACCACCAAGACGTCACGTCCACGGTGAAAAAGTCAAAACAAAATCATTCTGGTGTCTGTTGCTAAAGTTGAAGCCACAAAGCAGCTTAAATAACCAGAAGTGAGATTTTCCACTTGTCTCTTTGTAGAAAATGAATTGATTAATTAAGTCAACGGCCTATTATTCAGTTTCCCTGCAGTAAATGATCATTAATCTGGAATATCTGTACTAACACAAAGGTTATTGGACTTAAACCTGGAATCAGAATAAATCTACAACATGTGAGGAGACTACAGAAGAGTCAGAATCTATTTATGGTGAAGTTACACAGAAAATAGTTAGAATGTTGATAAATAATGTAATAAAAATAATTTATTTAACACAACAAGTCAGGAAAAAAATGAAATGAGCTCAATTATCTCCAGTGAATAATAGGATAAGAGTTCAAATATGAATTATTATTCCATAAAATGCTGTAAATCACTGAGGATCATTAAGAACATGAAGAATATTTTCTGTAAATGTTTAAAAGGAGATTATAAAGGAGCCAATTAAATAATCCCACAAACAGCTCCAATCTAAATAAATCTCTAAATAGTGGTTAGTTGCAGCTACTACTGATATTATATTAAACTATTTTATTATTGTATTGATGATGTGGATATTGATGATATATATTGATGCTGGAACAGGAACAGATAAAATACTTTATTAGTGTTGGAGCTCAGGTTTAACATGAGATTTATTATAAAACTCAATGATGAACCTGGATCAGGAGTTTCAGGGTTTTAATGGTCATTCTTTTTAGTTTAATTACCAATTATATCATCTGATTAATCAGTGATTAATGAACTGTGCACTCCCACCTCATCAATATGTCTATATTGTGTATTGATTATTGGTGACGTCCATGTATGCTTTTTTCCTCTGATTTTTAACGCTTCTGTCAGCCAAAGTGAACTGAAAAGCAGGAAGAGATAAAGTTAAAAGCAGAAAACACTGAAGCGTTCAGATATCGAGCAGGAGCATGTTTACAACAATCACAGTTTAGCAAACACGAGCTAACGGAGTCAAGTCCGCACGGAGAAGAGAAGCACATCCGGTGTGCCCTGTCAAAATAAAACAAACCCCTTATTTATTAACGTCCCTTTAAACTGTTTGTAAAACTCTGTTAAAAGATAAAACTACGGTATTGAACTAATCACATTGCACATTAAAGGAAGTGGGCTATGCTTTCATGTTTCCATAATGTGTGTCATTGTATACATGATGTGGTTTCTTTATCATACTTTGTGCCTTTTTCAGCTCATTTTTTCTGTTAATCAACATATACTGGAATTATGGATGTATTGAACTGTGACTACAATGCATCGACAATAAGGAAAAATCCCGTTAAAGCATCTTGGTTTATATTGGCTTAACGATTGGATTATCAGCCCCTCGCTATTTTCCGCTTTTATTTTGAAGCCGACGCAGCCGCACATCCGGTCTGAGCGGCTGCGTCGGCGCGGCTAAACTAAGCTAACCGCTGCTAAACTAGCCGCTAAGCTAGCCGCCGCGGCGCTAAAGCGCGCTTCCTCCGCGTGAACCGACGCGGCCGCAGCGAAGCGCCCGCGCAGGGGGCCGCCGATCCCCCTACCCCCTCTCTCGGACGCGCCGCGGAGGTGGTTTACCTTCTGGGACCGAGGCCTGCGGGACACCGGGGCCTCCGGGAACGGCTCGGCCGACGCTCAGCAGCGGCTAGCGGCTAGTGGAGAGCTCCGCTCCGCCCCGCGCTAACCTCACATTCCCCGGCTCGTCGGGCGGTAGCTGGCCGCCGAAAACTCACGGGTTCAGTGAACGCTCGCGTCCGTGTCCATGACGCCGGAGGTTCCCGTGGTTCTGCTGGGTTCTACTAGGTTCTATTAGGTCCTGTGTGGTTCTGTTTGGATCCTTTGTTGCTCCCCGCTGTCCCTCTGCGCTGTTTGTGTCCCCACAATGCAACGCGCATCCCTCGCTGTAAAAACAGGAAGCTCCGTTCACCATATTCCACTGACTCCTGTTTTTATTCAGTTTTATTTATTTATGCTGCTGCGATTTCTAATTCAGTGTGTGCGACGTGTACAGATATTTTTTGACGATAAAACTGACTTTGGCTTTGGCGCTAAAGTAGAAATAAAGGCTTCAAATACTCGAAAATCAAATAAAAGTCCTGAATTGTAGAAGTTACTATTAATAAAAAAAAATAGTTCCTATCAGAAGAATATATATTCAAGTACTATTCATACAGTATTTTAAAATGTGTTCCAATACAGATTACACATGACCTAGAATGCCAATTATGACATATTCCATATATCTATACCACTGCTATATCACACTGCAGCTTCCTATTAACTTGTGTTGTTTTCTAATTAATTACAATTCCATTGTCTTATTTTCTCAATTTTGAGGCTTAATAATTTATTTCCTTTAGTTTTCTTCTCCAAGGTTTTGATGCAGATAATTATGTCAGTTAAATCAATAACAATCATGTATATATATATATATATATATATATATATATATATATATATATATATATATATATATATATATATATATATATATATTACATTATATTACATTATATTACATTTTTTTCTTTTAATCTAAAAGCTTGGAAGGATTAAATCAATATAAACATGTCAAGGATGAAAATTATATTTATTTAAATAGAACGACCCTTCATCTTCTCAGTTTCTGTCTATTATCATGTCATTGGAAAAAATTTTGATTTTATATTCTGAGTAAAAAATGATAAAATTACACTACAACATGATGCATGAGGTAAAACTGGGTCATAAAGTAGAAGTTGTGTCAATACAGATGTTTTCTAGTGTCTCAGAAACACCTTCACTTTACCTGCAATAAACACATCAGTTTATTACTGTAGAAAGTGTGTGTTCCTGCAGAAAAAGTGTGTTTCTGTAGAAAGTGTGTGTTCCTGCAGAAAGTAGAGGATGAAGGTGATTTGTTCATGTCCCACACACTGCTCTGATAACCACAGTATGTGTAGTAAATGGTGAAATGATAATACATTTTCAGTTTTAATATTCACAATAACTTATCCATCCATAAAACGATAGTGTCTGGATTTCCTGAGGGTCAGTGAACGCGTCTTGGAGTTTCAGCGTTTAGTTTATAGAAAGAAGAAAAGACGGCAGCACGCGAAGTTTTCTCAGGAAGTTTGTAGTTTTGTGGTTGAATGAAGTAGCAGCTGAACCAGGAAACTGCAGGAGAGTGGTGGGATACGCTTGTGGATTGATTCAAGTTTTTATTTATTATAAAATATATTATATTTATAAAGAAATGCTTCAGCTAGGACTCAAACATGGGCATGCTGCTTATGAGGCAAGAACACTACCCCCTACATCACCACACAACACCTACAGGAGGTTTTAATGCTAATAATATAATAATGATGGTTTGACTCTCCATGTTGGAGAGTTTACAAATATCCATCCAAAAGATTTTACAAAGAGAATACACCCCCCCCCATTGTACCAGGAATAAATTATATATGAAAGTTGAGTTTAAAAAAATCCATGAGAGGAACAGACTGACAGACACGTCTTGCTTTCGGGTTAAAAATGACCTTTACACATTTATATCTGCAGTTAGTCTGTTGTGAACAGACAAAGACAGATTTTCTTAAAAATAGGAAGTTGTTTGGTCAGCAGTCTGTTATGTGGATTTTCCTCCTCGGCCCGAGTGTGTTCTCATATGTCTTTCCTTCAGACGTCTGGGCAGCGAGGTTCTTCCAGCGTGGGAGGACGTTACTGAGCATCTTGAGAAGTTTCAGTCTGTAAAAACCAGCAGTGAAATCGGCCTCGCCCTGCTTTTAAAATAGCTGCCGACCCTCCTATGAGAACTCCATTAGTCTGGCCTTAGTAGAAGGACCAGCAAACATGGAACACTCCAACATTTGATTGGAATTCAAGGGTCATTTATGAGTCAGCCACTGTGGTTGATATGCATCAGTTACTTTGTGCAGAATAAAGACACGGAACCGACTCCTGTGGAGCTTCTTACACCTTGTGGCATCACAGGGGATGAGAAGCAGCAAAAGAGAATCTGTGTTGACATAAATGTGTTTATTAGAACCATTTTTATAGACAAAAATCTAAAAAAAATGACAGCAGCGTCTGCCACGTTAATTACACGTCCAAGGTAAAAACTTTACAAAAATAAATAGCTTAAAAAGGAAGCTGTAATAATAAAATAGTGTGGTCCTTCACTGAAGGGATATAGGCCTAATGCTCCATCTCTTTTGTTTTATGACACACTGTTAATTAACAACAGGAATGAAGATTCGAATATACACATACAAGAGTCTGGAAACAACCGTGAGTGTTTGCATATGATGCATTAACAGATAAAAGTCTGAAAAATGCATAAAATCTTTGTTAATTTTCATATACACGATAGATAGTTTGCATATTAATTAACTTAGTAATGACGTTTGTTGCATTGCAGGTTGTTTCTCAGCTGCATTGAAATGCAACTGCAGAAAAAAAGTGAAATTAAACTACAGGGCAGAGTTTTCTGTCGAGGTTTGAACATGTAAATCAAAGTTCTATGAACTCCTATAAAGTGGGTTTGCCCATTTGGTAAAACAAACATTTATTTTTAACTAGTTATGACAGATCACATTCTGGTGTGTGTGTGTGTGTGTGTGTAGAAAAGAGAATCAAACAGGAGTGCACTTCCCAGAGGCTGAAAAACTGTCTGTACCTACCTCAGTAAAAGAGGTAAAAGGCTCGATCGAAGCTTTATCTGGACTTTGTAAGGTTCTGTTGGAGGTATATTTACACCGTGACAGCAGGTTGCACGTCCCACTTTAAACAAAGGACAGCTGACGTTTAAAAAAGTCTTGAAAACGTCTCTTTCTGGGAGAAAAAAGAACAAACACAAACACGGCACCTTCATCTAGCACTGGGGTGGGCCATCCTGGACCAGAAGGGCCGGTGTGGCTGTGACAGTAACTGTAGTAGTATTTCTACTAATTATTAGTAGTAATTCTACTAATTACTAGTAGTATTTCTACTAATTACTAGTAGTATTTCTACTAATTACTACTAGTAATTCTACTAATTACTAGTAGTAATTCTACTAATTACTACTACTCTGGACCTTCATTAGTAGGATCAGGTGTTACTGCTGGTTGGAACAAAAACCTGGACCCACACCGGCCCTCCAGGACCAGGATTGGAGACCCCTGATTCTAGCATCTATACATAGCATTACATGTACATCCTGAGGTAGATTTTTATCCATATAGTGCAGGGCTGCCCAATCCTGCTCCTGTAGAGCTACCATCCTCCATGGTTTAATCTCCCTACTCCCACACACCTGATTCCAATTATTCACAAACGATTGGCAAGCTTCAGCTGCTTGATTGTGAGTTGATGATTAGAATCAGGTTGTTGGAGTAGGAGATTCCTAGAACATGGAGGATGGTAGCTCTACAGGAGCAGGATTGAGCAGCCCTGATATAGTGGTTTGTCGGTCAGAAGACGACGGAACTACTTTCGGTGGCTGAGCGACGTCTGGGGCGACACGACGAGTCGCTAAGTGCAGTCCAGACCGAACAAAAAGTGGAGTTTTCTGTTCAGGTCCTTCAGGAGCAGTCCTGGTTCAGGCACTCCCCGGAGACGGGCTCCGGCCTCTTCCTCGGATCGCACTTGTCCGCCTCGACGCCCTTCCCAGCGTAGTCTATGCAGACGACGCTGCGGCGCCGCTCGCCGCGGCCACAAGTTCTGGAGCAGGCGGACCAGGGCCCCATCTGCCACATCGGGCACGGCGCGTCGCCGCAGGGCCGTATGTCGGCCGGCCTCAGGCCCGGGTCGCACCGCGCCGACGCAAACCCGCCGCCGTCCTCGCACCTCACACTCCTCCTGGACCAGCCGGAGCCGCAGCTCTTGGAGCACTCGGACCACTCCCCCGCGACCCAGGCGGCACCGAGGGGCAGGGCCGGCGGCAGGGACGCCTTCTTGTCCTCGGACTTGCCGAACGTGGCGTCGCGTGGGATGAAGAAGGTGTACTTGACCCTGGGCGGGCTGGCGTCGCCGGCCGTCACCAGCAGCTGGACCGTGATGGCCTCCCGCAGCCGCATAAAGCTCTGGATCCGCTCCAGCGTGGTGGACGAGCCGCTGTACTTCAGCACGGCGCCCAGCACCGGCACGTCCTGCTCCACCGTGGACACCGAGAAGTTCCCGTTCAGGATGTAGCCGCCGGCCTCGCGCTTCACCGCCAGGTAGTTCCCGTCGTGCTTGATGCCGCGGTGGCTCCGCTGCTTGATGTCGATGTTGGTGGCGCCGACGGGAATGGTGACGATGTCCCGGTACCCGAATCTGAGAGAGGGAGAACAAGGAAGAACTGAATTCAGGTGCAAGCTTTGGTGTCTGGGTATAAGAATGTACAGAAGAGAAGCTGGATGCCTCTCTAGCGTCTGTACCGACCGTCCAGGACTGTCAGCATAAAAAGTCTAAATGTCACTCATGTAGTTTGGTTTAGCTTATACTTCCTTTCACATGACATCGTTGACTTCCTGTCCCTTCCTCCTGGGAACATGGAGAACACAAACCCTCCCTGAAACTAACCCTGACATGTACATATCTGTTTAATCATTTAAGTCTCTGAAATATATACCTCAGATAAATAATTTCTTGTTTATGGGCATTATTGTGCAGCAGCAACTATTGTTGTCAGTCATTAAAATAATAATATTTTCTTTAATGCAGAGTAAAAAAATGGTAAAACTATTGTTAGTTACTAGGTCACATGACTAAACGCATTAGTAAATCATCTATTGGCCTTAAAGTGGTTGGTGTGAGTATCCATTACCACGTCAATGGCTTCATATTCTCCCATTAAGTGTTCAGAAAGATCAGGAGAAACATCACAAATTGTTTTAATATTTACGCATTAAACCAAACAAACGCTGCTTTCTGTTTTCCCCAGTCTGATCAGATAAATGGTTTTGGGTCTAATGGGTCCAACATCCTTCTGTAAAAGATTTAGTTTTTTAGTAAGTATTTAGAGTTTTAGTAACTGTAAAAGCTGGGGAACACCTCCCCTACATAGAAAGAATCTGTACAAACACATAGGTTTAATATAGGTTTTAACATATGTAGGTTCAAACATATGAAGGTGGTAATATAGGTTTTGATGTGTTGAATATATGTGGCATGTATAATATTGGCCTTTTTCTTATATGTATTTGTACATATACATTGTACATGTGTATACATATGCACCTATATGTAGGTACATATGTAGAATCACCTATATATAGGTACATATATACACACAATCTGTACCTATTCAATGTTCTAAAACCTCTCTCAGAGAGCTAACCTGTCTGGACCCAGGTTTCTATGGTCCCACCAGGACAGGTTTGTCCCTGTACAGATGGAGACAGATCTACAGTGTCGTGTTGTTCTGAGCGACTCACAGAGCCTTGTTGTAGGAGCCGGTGATCTTCCTGCAGCTGAGGCCGCTGCCGCCACACAGGCCGCACTTATCCACCCTCCTGTTGGACCCGATCACCTGGTCGCAGCCGGCCTTCACGCACTGGCCCTGGACGCACACCGACGTGGTGTCGGGGCCACAGGTCGTCCCGTCGATGACCTGCAGGGACACGGCATGGTTTGTTCATTCTGATCCACCTCCATATCATTAGTTATCGCCTGGCGTCACCAAGGCCATAACCATGGTGGTGTTCAGACTGTTCACCCTGGTTCTACTAATGGTTGATTAGTAGAACCAGGCGTCACTGCCTGGCTGGACCCTCTGGGTCTAGGCCCCCTGATCTAGAGGTCCAGTCCATTAGCACCACCACCTTCTAACCAGTAACACCAGTAGCAGCTTCCATGTAGGAAGTTAGTCAACAGAAGGCACAGTTTGGATGTACCACCATCTTGGCCCTCCTAGTGCCTTCTGGGATACGTGGTGTGGCTAACTTCCACAATGTAAAACACGACTGGATGTAGAGAAACATCCAGGAACCTACACAGGGGTTCGACAGTGGATTCCTGAACTTGTTTTTTTCTCTTTCAAAGTAAAAAACATTAATTTTTTACTACTGTTTTTAAGGAATATTGATGTGATATTATCATCGATAGTGATTGTAATCACTATTGATCAGTGGATTTGATGTCTAACCCTGAACCTCCATCCACAGTAGGTGGACCTACATCATACCTTGGACTCAAACACCTTGAACTCGCTGCTGCCTCTGGCCCTGCAGAACAGTTTACATCTGTCTCTGGGAGACACGCCAGCGTACTTGGGGATCCAGTGTTTCATGTTCCCGTTGTGGTCCAGGTAGCTGGGGCTGTTGTAGCGCTCACACTGCTCCTCACGGAAACTCTTCCCTAGAGGAGGAAGATGGAACAAGGTTCAGTGTACGGCAGGTTTATGAATTTAGACGGACGTCATCTGGTGTGAGTAAGAAAACATTCAATAATCAAGTCACACAAGTCTATATATACATACATATATACATATATATATATATACATGTATGTATATATATATATACATGTATGTATATATATATATATATGTATATATATATATATATATATATATATATATATATATATACATATACAGTGGGGAAAATAAGTATTTGAACACCCTGCTATTTTGCTATTTCTCCCACTTAGAAATCATGGAGGGGTCTGAAATTTTCATCGTAGGTGCATGTCCACTGTGAGAGAGATAAACTAAAAAGAAAAATCCAGAAATCACAATGCATGATTTTTTAATGATTTATTTGTGTGATATAGCGGCAAATAAGTATTTGAACACCTGTGTGTCATCTAGAATTCTGACCCCGAAGGACCTGTTAGTCCGCTCATTAGAAGTCCACCTGCACTCCATGTATCATCCTTAATCAGATGCACCTGTTTGAAGTCGTTAGCTGCATAAAGACACCTGTCCACCCCATACAATCAGCAAGACTTTAACTTGTAACATGGCGAAGACCAACGAGCTGTCCAACGACACAAGAGAGAAAATTGTACACCTCCACAAGGCTGGAAAGGGCTACGGAGCAATTGCCAAGCAGCTTGGTGAAAAAAGGTCCACTGTTGGAGCAATCATTAGAAAATGGAAGAAGCTAAACATGACGGTCAATCTCAATCGGAGTGGAGCCCCATGCAAGATATCACCTCGTGGGGTCTCAATGATTCTAAGAAAGGTGAGGAATCAGCCCGGAACTACACGACAGGAGTTGGTCAATGACCTGAAAAGAACTGGGACCAACGTTTCCAAGGTTACTGTAGGTAATACACTAAGACGTCATGATTTGAAATCATGCATGGCACGAAAGGTTCCCCTGCTTAAATCAGCACATGTCAATGTCTGTCTTAAGTTTGCATATGACCATTTGGATGATACAGAGGAGTCATGGGAGAAAGTTTTGTGGTCAGATGAGACCAAAATAGAACTTTTTGGTCATAATTCCACTAAGCGTGTTTGGAGGAAGAAGAATGAAGAGTACAATCCGAAGAACACCATCCCTACTGTGAAGCATGGGGGTGGTAGCATCATGCTTTGGGGGTGTTTTTCTGCACATGGGACAGGACGAGTGCACTGCATTAAAGAGAGGATGACTGGGGCGTGTATTGTGAGATTTTGGGGAACAACCTCCTTCCCTCAGTCAGAGCATTGAAGATGGGTCGTGGCTGGGTCTTCCAACACGACAACGACCCAAAGCACACAGCCAGGAACACCAAGGACTGGCTCCGTAAGAAGCATATCAAGGTTCTAGCATGGCCCAGCCAGTCTCCAGACCTGAACCCAATCGAAAATCTTTGGAGGGAGCTCAAACTCCGTGTTTCTCAGTGACAGTCCAGAAACCTGACTGATCTAGAGAAGATCTGTGTGGAGGAGTGGGCCAGGATCCCTCCTGCAGTATGTGCAAACCTGGTGAAAAACTACAGGAAACGTTTGACCTCTGTAATAGCAAACAAAGGCTACTGTACCAAATATTAACATTCATTTACTCAGGTGTTCAAATACTTATTTGCCGCTATATCACACAAATAAATCATTAAAAAATCATCTATTGTGATTTCTGGATTTTTCTTTTTAGTTTATCTCTCTCACAGTGGACATGCACCTACGATGACAATTTCAGACCCCTCCATGATTTCTAAGTGGGAGAAATAGCAAAATAGCAGGGTGTTCAAATACTTATTTTCCCCACTGTATATATATATATACATATACATATATATATATACATACATATATATATATATATATATATATATACATACATACATGTATATATACATATATACATATATATATATGTATATAAATATAGATTTTAGATTTTCAAGAAGAAATTTGTTTTTATAGGAAAAAATAATTTATTTTATTTTATATTTGTTAAAGTTAGGTTGTAGTAAGTCATTAAAAAAACAAAACCTATTAAAATAAAAACTGCCTACATATATATATATAAATAAATCAAATGTCCATTGTCCTATAGAACATAAAGAGTCTGATCCTTGTCATTGGATTGGATAGTATTAGCGTATTAGTATTAATATTATTATAGTAGTATTTTAGTAGTATTAGTAGTATTACTGTTCTATTATTAGTATTCATAAGTATTCATAGTGTTACGATTCTTATTTCTACTACTGTAAAAGTCCTGTCATTATATAATTCTGTGACTTCAACCCAACAATAAATTCATTAAATATTAAATATATATAAAAAACATAAATAACATAACGGCATAAATAACGGCAGTGAAGCAGCAAACAGTGAATTACGGATCCCTGTTCTCTTCTTAATAACTTAGATGAGGGGGGCAAACCCCACTGAAAGGTGATTTCTTCGTCACTCTACAGGAGTCAGAGCGGAGCGTTCCTCTACGAACAAATCCAGGACCAGGATCAGGTCACATCCAGACGTTTCTCACCGTGGTCGCCGCCACACGGCTGCGTGTTGCAGGACTGGTACTGGACCCGCTGGCCCTCGCAGTACCGGCCCCCGTTCTGGGGCACGGGGTCGGCGCACTCCCTGTAGGAGAACTCCACCCCCCCACCGCAGGTCCTGGAGCAGCGCCCCCACGGCCCCCACGCACTCCAGCCGCCATCCACCACCACCTGCAGTTAAAACCAAAAGCATAAATCAGAGAGGGGGAATAAAAGCAGCAGCAGCTGGGGGGGCTGGTGGGGGCTGGTGGGGCTGCCAAGCCTCAACCACGGCTGGAGGCAGCACAGCGAGCTGGCGTGAGGCGGCTGCAGGATAAATCCCTGTTGAAGGTCGGCACGCGCCACATTCCTGCCACATGTGTCACTCACCACCACTGGAAGCTGCCATGCTGCAGCTTAGCAAGACACTGTTAAACGCGTGTGTGTGTGTGTGTGTGTGTGTGTGTGTGTGTGTGTGTGTGTGTCCTTTCCAGGAGTTTTATGAGTTTGGACTCGCTAGCGTCTCCACTGCCAGCAACACGCCTCTCTTCATAAACAGATGTGCGATCGTAACACAAGGAGAAGACGTCAGAGACGAGCAAATGTTCTTTAAGGAGAGACGGGGGTTTGCACATGCTAAATTGCTGCTGTTACATTTATACTTTATTTTTATATTTTTATCGCACTAGCCATTACATTACAACAACAACTTCCTCATAATGCACAGCTGGGACAGTCAGTGCATCCTGTTTTGTCTCATCATTAACTGCTAATGTGAGTAGTGGGCTTGAGGTTCTCATGTCTCGTCTTGTCATACCTGGTTTTCTTCTTGGTTTTAGCAACACTAGGTAAAATAGCCTTAAGCTAAAGCACTTTATTCATTGTTGTTGCACTTTAATGTTGTTTTACATGTAAAACACATAGGATAGTGAGAAACACAATTTCGATTCCTTTGTATGTCAAGTACATGTGAAGAAGTTGACAATAAATTTGACTTTGACTTTGAGAATGCATCACGCACCAGCCGGGTTTAAACACTGTGTTTCTGCGTGAAACTGCAGAGATTAGGAAAAGTGCAAACGTTTCTCTTTCGAAAAAGCAGATTTTCAATGGAGATTTTACAAATCCCGTCACATTTGTTCTTCATCTATTGGTGCTATCACAAAATCTGCCCTCAGCAGAGTTTTTTATGGACATCTTCTGTTAATCGGGGGGGGGGGGGCATTGCTGAAAAAGGCCAGTTTATGTTGTTGCTTTCCCAGTTTTACAACCACATTCTTGCTTGTTGTAGTAACGGATGAAGCAGGTGAATAATCGCTTCAGCAGGTGAAACTATCGGCGGCATGCAGCCGCACGCAGCCGCACGCAGCCGCACGCAGCCGCATGCAGCCGCATGCAGCCGCACGCAGCCGCATGCAGCCACACGCAGCCTGTCACACCGCGGTGAGGTTTGTCCTGTCTTGGGGTTTTTGTCTTGTCACTTCCTGTTTTATTTTGAAAATCTAACTCTCCTCTCGTTTCAGGTCACTTGCCCTTCCTCATGTGTCACCGGTCTGATTGTCTGCCCCGCCCTGATTGTTTCCACCTGTTTCCAATTACCTTTTGTATATATTGTCTGTGTCTCCCCTTGTCTTGTGCCGAAGTGTTTCGTCCCGTACGTTCACCCAAGCCATTGAAGTCCTCTGGTCATAGTTCTTGTTGCCTTGCCTGTCGTGCTGTCCTCTTCGGAGCGATTTTTGTGTTGTTTTCATAGCCTTAGTTTAGATAGTTAATTGTAGATTTTCAGCTCAGCCTTTTGTTTTCAGTTCTTAGTGTAGTTCCTCTGGTTATTCAGAGAGATTTTGGTTTGTAGTTATTAGAGTATTTTCCTCCAGTTATTAGGAGAGATTTTGTTTTATAGTTATTAGAGTATTTTCATAGCCCTCTTTTGCTCCCCGTGGAAGAGGTTGCCTATCTATTAATAAAACCCGCTGTTCTACTCTGCATCTGAGTCCTCTTTTGAGTCCCGGCCTGACAGTACACTTCGGCCAGTATGGACTCAGCGGAGAGAGAACAGCTCACGGCAGCCCTGCGAGCCCAGGAGGCCCGGCTCTCCCGTCAGGAGGAATTCCAGACCGCCCTGGCCTCCCAGATGGCGCTCCTATCTTCGCAACTCCAGGGTCTGCACGATCACCTAGTGCAGACGAAGGCAGCTCCTGAGCCTCCAGTAGTGGCGCCCACCAACCCAGTGAATCCCGTTCCATCGATGACGGTAGTGGGAGCAGCATGTAAGTTAGCTCCACCAGCACGATTCTCTGGCGAACCGGGCTTATACAAAATCTCACCTAATAACTGGAGGAAAACACTCTAATAACTACAAACCAAAATCTCTCTGAAAAACTAGAGGAACTACACTCAATAACTATAAAACAAAATCTCTCCTAATAACTGGAGGAACTACACTAATAACTGAAAACAAAGGCTGAACTGAAAATCTACAATTAACTGTCTAAACTAAGGCTATGAAAACAACAACACAAAAATCGCTCCGAAGAGGACAGCACGACAGGCAAGGCAACAAGAACTATGACTAGGGGATTTCGAAAGGCTTGGGTGAACGTACGGGACGAAACACTTCAGCACAAGACAAGGGGAGACACAGACAATATATACACAAGGTAATTGGAAACAGGTGGAAACAATCAGGGCGGGGCAGACAATCAGACCGGTGACACATGAGGAAGGGCAAGTGACCTGAAACGAGAGGAGAGTTAGACTTTCAAAATAAAACAGGAAGTGACAAGACAAAAACCCCAAGACAGGACAAACCTCACCGCGGTGTGAGGCAACCACATGCAACCACATACAATCACATGCGGCTACATGCAGCCACATACAACTACATGCAACCACATGCAACCACGTACAATCACATGCGGCTACATGCAGCCACATACAACCACATGCAACCAAATGCAACCACGTACAATCGCATGCAACTACATGCAAACACATGCAACCAAATACAATCACATGCAGCTACATGCAACCACATGCAGCCACATGCAGACCAGGTGGGAAATATTCAACCTGCGTGGGAATTTGAATCATGAGTTTTGGAAATGCAATAGGGACAAATAATGGTTGGCAAGACAACAAACTCATTTTAACCAGCATTCATTAGTTCTCTCAAAATGTACATTTTGTGTTGGTTGGTTTCCATGGTCATTTGTATTTAAACTCTCTGGCACTAAGTTTTATGGGTTGTCCCACATGGAAGTTTTCACATCATCCCAATAATAAGTCAAAATTTGCGTTTTTGAATAACGCGGAACACCATTATAACTCCAACCAAGTCTGTCATTCACTCTCCTTTCCCGACTCGAACTATCTCGTCTGGCCCGTTGTTCGATACCTCGACAGTAGTAGTCTTACCGGCGGCTGCATCACCTCCTCCGTGGACAGGCACCCCCCGTCCAGGCAGGTCCGGTCGGGGCCGCAGGGCGTCCCGTCGGCCCAGGGCAGGCTGCCGTTCTTGGTGGAGCACTGCAGCGTCCCGTCCTCCTGACACCACAGCTGGCTGCACACGTCGCTGTCTGATGTGTTGGGGCAGTGGACGAACTCCTCGCCGAAGATCTGCTGGCACTGCTGGTCCAGGCTGTACCTGGTGCCCGGCAGCTCCCCGGGCAGGGGCATGGCGCTCTCTGGGCCGTCCAGCAGGCAGTCGCCTGTGGTGCAGACATTTAAGATAAGATAAGATAAGATAAGATAGCTCCTTTATTGTCCCACAGTGGGGAAATTTACGGTGCTACAGCAGCAGTTAGAAAGTTACAAAAATGTTTTTTAAAAATTTAAAAAGGAAAAGAAAAAATAAAAAATTAAATTAAAAAACAATATATACAGATATATACAGGTATATATAAATAAATATATATATATATATATATATATATAAATTTACGATGTGTTGTGGATGTGTTGTGACAACAGGGGGGGGAAGTATAAAGCAGGGTCTCCAATCCTAGTCCTGGAGGGTTGGGGTGGCTGCAGGTTTTTGTTCCAACCAGCAGTAACACCAGATTCTACTCATCAACCACTGAAAGGCCTCGCCTTCAATAGTCGAATCAGGTGTTACTGTTTGGTTGGAACACAAACCTGCAGCCACACCGGCCCTTCTGGACCAGGATTGGAGACCCTGGTATGAAGGGAACGATGAACCCCTGACTATAAAACTGAATAATCAATTCATCAAATGCACCATGAAATATCCTCAACCTGGTCCCCTGAATCTGGACATTTGACAGCTGCTTGTAACTCTGAATTCACTTGTTGTTTATTTAATTGTTTTTTACAGAGACGTCAATGACGTGCGTCGTCAGGAATGAACATTCTCGGACACATCGAGTTTTTTCTTTGGAGACATTTTCCAACTGATAAAGACAACATTCTTTTGCTGACAACAGCTGTTGTTTTTGGCCACAGACGTGGAGAACAGGAAGAAGTCCACAGTGTGAGTCAGTGGGAAAGAAGCCTCGCTGATAGTTCTATCAAGGACACACAACAATGCAAAGATGCAAGGACTCAGGAGTCAGAGCTGCAGAGCTGAAGGAAAGAGTAAGAGAGAGTGGATGTGGTGAGGAGAACATGTGGGTTCTTGGCTAAGACAAACCATCCTGACGCTACAACCCATAATTTGAGGGGAGCGACGTGTTTGAGCAGGAAAAGCCATGGTTAGACACCAGATGGATGCCAGTAGTAGCTTTTATTCATCTCTGAATCAGCCTTAATAATATACTCATGACGTAGCTACATTCACACGTTTCCTACCGTGTCCGTTGTCGAAGAACTCGGTGATGTAGAGCGTGCTGCACGGGGACCAGGGTGCGGTTCTGTTGAGGCTGACGTACAGCGGCGCCATCAGGTAGTGTCCTCCCAGGTCTCCAAACAGACGCTCGCAGGTCTTGGAGTCATCGTGAGGCATACTCAGCACATGGCCTGCAGTAGTGGAGGGTAGAGGTAGTGGTTGTGGTTACCTAACACAGACTTCTACAGGGGGCCGTAAGTCGCTCTTCTCGCCACAGTAAAACGTGAACTGACCGAGCTCGTGTGCGGCCGTGAAGGCGGCTTGCAGGCCGTTGTCCTCGATGACGGAGCAGCTCCTCTTGGGGTCGCACATCGTCCCGACGTCGGCCACGCCCAAGGTGTCGCAGCTCTTCTGTCCACAGATGTCCTGCAACGAGAAGACACGTTGAAGACACCAGGACCAGAAAACACAAGAAAAACACTGGGATACTGACATCTGTTTAAATCTGGAATGTTCCATATAGCCAGGTATCACTTTTCTTACACTAGTGGGTTTACCCATGGGTGTGGTAGTACCTGACTACTGAAGGTGCAGAGCAGAGACAGGACCCATCCAAATAATCAGAATCAGGTGTCATTCTATCACCTCCATGTCCTCCAAACTTCACGTGGTCTTCACATCAGCTCCTGAACAATCTCAGAGCTTCATGGAGCGTGTTTCCATGGTGATCGGCAGCATGCGAATATCACCAAGGTAACAGGTGTAAAACATCACCACCGATGATGGAGCATCTTCCTCCATCTGGAGATCTGAAGTTTGGGTCTGGGTTTGGTGGTTTGAGTTAGCCTGGCTAGCCGTAGACACACAGATCAGTATGACCACTGCAGCGATTTAATAATACATGTGTAACGCAGTGATACACCATGTTTTAACCATTGCATTAGCACAGCAGCAGAATGTTCTTATAAAACCCTTAATCTGACATAAAAGTGGCTCCAAATCCTAAAACAATAGCTTAACACCATGAAAAGTGGCATCTCACAGTGGAATCATGATACGATGACTGACATATTCATTATAAAGGCAACAGAACCGTAGAATGGACTCAGTGACCTCAGTGCTGCTAAATCAGCTTCAGGCTCATTGGAATATTAATAGCACGTCAAAAAAATGTGAATCAACAATGCAGGTTTGAGCGGACGCTCAGTTAAAGACATTATGAAACACAGTAGGTGTATAAGGGCATGGCTGACTGTTATATTCATTACGTAGGATGGCGGCCATCATGTCTATATATGTCCTGTTCTTTTTCTGCCATTTTTAAAGAAACAAACCAAAACATGTTGCTCAGTGTTTCCGTCATTAAATCAAGCGACTCGTATCCGCTTTATTTAAGCAGCTGTCCAGGGCCGTTCCCCTCGGCCTGAGACGACATGGCGTTTGTGGCCCCGCCAAGAGAAAAAACCCACAGGGCATATCCCTCCGTGATTCAAAACACATCTGGATCTCGGCGCTGCAGCTGGATGCAGCTCAGCGTGTGTTTCGTACACCTTGTTCCACAACAGCGTCCGAGCTCAGGTATGCAGACGCACACGAAGCCAAATCTGAGCGTGTACAGTACGGACCCGACACCAGGTCAGACAACTGGGATTTCACCTCGTACGGACAAAGAATGAAGACGAACGCACTCGTAGGACACAATGTTGACCACAGATACGTACAAGACACATGTTTCCACTACATGCGACGGCGTGTGAGTTTCTGGTTTCACAAGTGGCCCTGCAGTTGTCCCGGAACATTCTCTGTGACTATGGAATACACGGCATGCCTTCTCAGGCCCTGACCGTTTAAAGTGGCTTCGTCACGTCAGCGCTGATTTGTGGGCAGCACTAAACTTAGCTCATCCGCAAAGGAGCCCTGTCCGTCCTCTACATTTCAAAGCATATCTCCGCAGACATGGAAAAAACCAAACACAAACCCCAGGTTTGCGTGAAAGACGGCAAAAGCCCATATGTAGCCATCATTTTTCTGAGCCACGCGTACGTCACACAAGTAGGCGGATAAATGAGGGTGTCTGTCCTCAAATCAGACACTTAGCAATAAAACGTAATAAAAGGGTAGTATGGCCTAATGTGTTTTCTGCTAACACCTTGTGAACATGCACATACCAGATGGAAGGAGACAGCAGAACGAGCCAATCACAACCAAACCCTAAGGACTCGTGAACTTATTTCCTGTTTGTTTGCTGTCTGTAGACACCCCCCCCCCCCCGCTTGGAAAAGATTAACACTTTTCCATCTTTGACATGTGTAATATGCCCAACGGGCTGGAATGGTGTTCCTTTACCTCACATTGTTGTTTCATCTTTTTCCTACGTGACTCCACATGTGCTCTGTTACGACAATAGCCCCCCCCTCCCAGTAAACACTACTGACCCTAAAATCAATTTGTTTTACTGTAAGAGACTTTGGTTTCAAGTAATTGTTGTGTGGTTGAGGCTGCTGCCTCTGAAGCCACATTATAGACCACAGATGGCCTGAACTCCACCAGGGTTTAATTTGTGACTCACCCTCGCTGAGTTATTGCTGCCTGTATGGAGTAAAATGTGACTATGAGAGGAGGGGGGGCATTCTAACAATCTACTGTAAAACTCACAAAATTGCACTGATGTGTGAACCATGTTAACATCATTCTGTGGCTCCTAAAGCCTGATACCACTATTCAGATATATTCGTCATTGAACGGTTTTGAATTACATTTCATTCCCAAACACTGAAAGGCCTATTCACATAACACATGGCGTTCCCCAAGGATCCATTCTCAGGCCATTGCTGTTTTTAATTGACTTTACATTACTTTTATATTCTTAGAAAATCTAAACTCGGTGTCTAATGCTTCATGTGAAACTTCTCCAGGTAATTTTCACTCAGTAATAACTGGAGACAGTTCGCTTGTGGTCATGTGACCTGAGCCTGACACTCTGGTCACATGATAACAGGTGCTTGTCTATGGTCAGGGATCCTAACCCCTATCACTGTTCAAGGGTCATCTCTGGAGTTTACACACGTCTGCCTTGATCTCTGACCAGCTGTCCATTAACTCTTGGTCAATGACCTTTGACCCCCCAAGTGCTCAGCGCTGTGACTGGTTTCGGTTTCACACGAGCCGACAGCTGATGCTCCTGGTAAACTGCAACTGAACAGCTCCAGAAAGATCTGGTGGACCTGGAGGAACTGCAAAGACTCATCTCGTCAAACTGCCGCTCACGTCACATCTTAACAACATCGTACGCCGATGACGGTGTGTTTTATTGCATGGATTCAGACGCAGCCCCACCTCTCTGGTGAACAGCATGGCGGTGTCGTAGTGCTCCGGATGCCTCTGGCTCGGCGGGTTGAAGAGCTGCTGCCAGGAGCAGAAGTTCCTCAGGGCCACGCCCCCGTTGCTGGAGACCTCGGGCCCGACCTCCTCGTCCTCCACCACCAGCATCTTCACCACCACCATGTTCACCTGGTTCTTTATGCTGGGGTGTTTGTAGAGCTGGGCGGCCATGGACATCAGGGTCAGGATGTAGTGCTGCAGAAAAGACGTTTGGAAAGCTTCAGTTGAAGGAAGAGTTCAACATTTCAGGGAGAAACGCTTGTTCACTCTGTTGGCAACCAGCTTCTATAAGTTGTTAAGTGGTGAACTTTAAAAGTGCTGGATCATACATTTCTTGTTCCTCATCCAGGTCATTGTAGGAGCTACTGTAAGAAACTGGACTTTTTATTTTAGCTTGATGAACACCTTGAAGTGTGACTTATGGACCATTGTTATGAGAGTGTTGTTCAGTTCCACCCTGTGATCCAGAGATGTAGCTCCTGGTTTCCAGCATCAGAACTGAAGAAGCTTCTGGATGAAGGAGAAACGTCTTCAAGCTAAAGAACAAGTCCAGTTGATCACAGTAACTCCTGTGACATTCACAAAATGCTAATTTTGGCCAAACCAACGGCTACGTGACACAAACAGCTTGTAATTAGACAAGAAAAAAGACGTTATACGTGTATTTAACATTGGACGTGGTCAACAGGATCTGCTGCTGCTGAGGATTCATCGACTTGTCTGACACAGATTTCGTGACTCGTGGCTGCGTTTGTTTGGCAGCATCACACACACAGTTACTGACAGCATCACACACAGTTACTGACAGCATCACACACACAGTTACTGACAGCATCACACACAGTTACTGACGGCATCACACACACAGTTACTGACGGCATCACACACACAGTTACTGACAGCATCACACACACAGTTACTGACAGCATCACACACACAGTTACTGACAGCATCACACACAGTTACTGACAGCATCACACACAGTTACTGACGGCATCACACACACAGTTACTGACGGCATCACACACACAGTTACTGACAGCATCACACACACAGTTACTGACAGCATCACACACACAGTTACTGACAGCATCACACACAGTTACTGACGGCATCACACACAGTTACTGACAGCATCACACACACAGTTACTGACAGCATCACACACAGTTACTGACGGCATCACACACACAGTTACTGACGGCATCACACACAGTTACTGACAGCATCACACACACAGTTACTGACAGCATCACACACAGTTACTGACAGCATCACACACACAGTTACTGACAGCATCACACACAGTTACTGACGGCATCACACACAGTTACTGACAGCATCACACACACAGTTACTGACGGCATCACTCACAGTTACTGACAACATCACACACACAGTTACTGACAGCATCACACACACAGTTACTGACAGCATCACACACACAGTTACTGACAGCATCACACACAGTTACTGACAACATCACACACACAGTTACTGACAGCATCACACACACAGTTACTGACAGCATCACACACACAGTTACTGACAGCATCACACACACAGTTACTGTCAGCATCACACACACAGTTACTGACAGCATCACACACACAGTTACTGACAGCATCACACACACAGTTACTGACGGCATCACACACACAGTTACTGACGGCATCACACACACAGTTACTGACAGCATCACACACACAGTTACTGACAGCATCACACACACAGTTACTGACAGCATCACACACAGTTACTGACAACATCACACACACAGTTACTGACAGCATCACACACACAGTTACTGACAGCATCACACACAGTTACTGACAGCATCACACACAGTTACTGACAGCATCACACACACAGTTACTGACAGCATCACACACACAGTTACTGACAGCATCACACACACAGTTACTGACGGCATCACACACAGTTACTGACAGCATCACACACAGTTACTGACGGCATCACACACAGTTACTGACAGCATCACACACACAGTTACTGACAGCATCACACACACAGTTACTGACAGCATCACACACACAGTTACTGACGGCATCACACACAGTTACTGACAGCATCACACACAGTTACTGACGGCATCACACACAGTTACTGACAGCATCACACACACAGTTACTGACAGCATCACACACACAGTTACTGACAGCATCACACACACAGTTACTGTCAGCATCACACACACAGTTACTGACAGCATCACACACAGTTACTGACGGCATCACACACAGTTACTGACAGCATCACACACACAGTTACTGACGGCATCACACACAGTTACTGACGGCATCACACACAGTTACTGACAGCATCACACACACAGTTACTGACAGCATCACACACACAGTTACTGTCAGCATCACACACACAGTTACTGACAGCATCACACACACAGTTACTGACAGCATCACACACACAGTTACTGATAAATGTTTCTGTAAAGACCTAAAGTCGTGCGTGAGTTTTTATGGACGATGATCCGCTCATAAAAAAGTTTATTTCCCTCTCACCTCAGAGCCACATGTCAGTCTCTGTTTTAAAGAGCTGTCATTTGTGACGTCACTGATTCCAGAATGCCCATGTTGAGCCCAGATTGAGTCCTGGCTGGTTAAACACAAACAGACTTTAACTGGTTCAGGACCAGGACTCTGGTGGATTCATGGTCTGATGAGGATGGATCACTGATCCCTGATGATGCTGAGGAATGTGTGTGTGTGTGTGTTTTGCGAGGGAAATAAGTGACGTCAGAAAGGGCTAGACGCCTATCCACGGAGGGACAGGGTGATTTGATCGCGTCTGACCTTGATTTCATCTCCGTAGAAGTGCGTCATGGACGCGTCCGCCACCGCCAGCGTCTCAATGAACCGCGGCGCGGAAACGAAGCGTCGCCGCCGCGGTTCCGTCCGCGCGTCGCCGCCGCGCGTCAAGCCTGCCGCGCCGCGCGGGTCGAACCGGAACGTCCTGCGGCTGATGACGTGCGGCCGCTCCGCCGCGTCCGGGCCTGAGCCGCGGGCTTTGGGCTCAATGAAATACTGGATCCCGTCCGCGATGAAGGAGCCGAAGATGCCGGAGCACAGGCTGACGGCCACGAGCGAGTTCCGGTCCTGGTCCACGGTCCCGGAGTAGAAGCAGCTCCGCAGCCGCCCCTCGCCCTCCTCCGTCCGGTTCATGAGTTCGCGGAGAGCCGCGTCCGGCGGAGGTCGCCGCGCGGCTCGGACGCGCTGCACCGCGAAGGAAGGCGCCATGAAGCCGGTGTCGGGCGCCAGGCGGAGGGTCAGGTCGCGGCCGAACGCGCTGAGCACGAACCGCGGCTGCTCCTCGCTCCGCTTCCAGAAGCGGCCGCGGAACCGGCCGAGCCGCCGCGGCACCACGTCCTGCGCGTCCAGCAGCGCCGCGCAGCGCGCCGCGTTCATGACGCACGCGGAGAAAAACATCCAGCGCGCGGCGGAACACATCTGCCCTGGAGAGGAGAAAAAGAGGAGAAGTTTGTCCTTTATTGTTGAACAGCGATCCTTTCAAAATAAAAGCCGGAGTCCTTCCCTGGTCGCGCTGTCGCGTCTCCGCCGCTGCGGACGCGTCGGCGTATTTATACCTTCTGCTGTGGACACGGGGGGGTTATTTCTGAGGTGCTCCCTCCCACTCGCGCCTCCACGAGAAGCTCGGCGGGTAAACGGACCCAATGAGAACACCCCCCCCCTCACCCCCCCAACCAGCCCGACTATTATTAACCACTACACACAGCTGGGGGCCTGCTGGGTTATTCTGGCCCCCCAGGCCAACCTGCTCATCCACCAGCAACAGAACCAGGAGGATGTCACGTGACTTTCTACTGTTGCTGCTCAGGTTTTAGTTTAAAGTGAAAAGAAAAAGAAAAACAGTAAATCAGTCTCAGTAAAGTCCGTTCTGCGGGTTCTGGGCGTGAATTCACTTTTTTCCAGCCTCATAAAGTTTGAGTGAAACATCCTTCACCAGCAGCAGGGGGCGCCACACGTCCACGGACGCGTCGTGACGCGGGGCAGCGACTTTCAACAGGTGGCGCTGTTCAACAAGCAGAAGTGATGTGGATGTTTCTTCATTCGCTGATGAATTAAACATAAACACACGTCCGTTTTTTCTGATGAGAAACAGAAGAAAAACATGAAATAAGCGAATATTGACGTTAGAGAGTTTGGATCATTCACGTGGTGCCGGTGCGTAAAGGAGGGAGGGTGAGGATGGTGATGTGATGAAGGTGATGATGAAGGTGATGATGCTGTCACACGCCGCGTCCAACCATAATATTTGGGCAGCTACAAGTGGCTGCTCCGCTGCGACCAATGAGCCGCGCGCGCTCGGGTTTCACGCCGCGTGTTCTTTACGCGCCACTTTAAAGCTCCGCAGCGGCGGAGTCCGCGGCCAGAGAGGAGAGGGAGAGGGAGGGATGGGAGAGGAGGACGCTGCGGGTCGGTCCGCGGGATTCACGCACAGCTTCTCCGCACAGACGGATCCACACGCGCAGCACAAGTAGACGGAAGCAGACATGGCCGCTTCGCTGATCCTTGTCACCAAACTGCTCCTTTACGCCACATGCGCGCGCTGCATGGAGGTGGATTTCTGCACACCTGCGCGCGTGGACCCCCGCGAGCACGCGGACGCACGGCTCGTGTTCCGCCTGAGCGCGTTCCAGCGCGACTTCTACCTGCGCCTGGCGCCGGACTCCGGCTTCCTGGCGGCGCCCGACGCGTCCGGAGCCGCCGGCCTCAGGGACTGCTTCTACTCCGGGGACGTCAACTCGGACCCGGACTCGTTGGCCGCGCTCAGCCTGTGCGGGGGGCTCCGCGGGGGGTTCTCCTACGGCGGCATGGAGTACTTCATCAGCCGGACTGAGGACGCCGCCCCCGCGGCCGGGACGCACGTCGTCCGCCGCCGGAGACGGGGCGCGCCCCCGGAGGCGGACCCCCGCGGCGGCGGCAGGTGCGGCGTGGCCGCCTCCAACTTCAGCGGCTCCCTGGACAGGTACCGGGACCTGGGCGGGCCGCGCGCCGCCGGGCTGGCCGACGCCGTGCTGCGGACCCTGGCCAGGTCCAAGCGGTTCGCGTCCGTCCCGCGGTTCGTGGAGGTTCTGGTGGTGGCCGACGAGTCCATGGCGCGGTTCCACGGGGACGACCTGAAGCACTACCTGCTGACGCTGATGGCGGTGGCGGCGCGGCTCTACAGGCACCCCAGCATCCTCAACTCCATCCACGTGGTGGTGGTGGGCTTCACGGTGCTCGGACCCGCGGACAAAGGACCCAAAGTGTCCGGCAACGCGGCGCTGACGCTGCGCAACTTCTGCGCGTGGCAGAAGAAGATGAACAAGCACAGCGACGCGCACCCGGAGCACTGGGACACGGCGGTGCTGTTCACCAAGCAGGTGCACGAGCTGCTGCTTCTGGTTCTGGTGCTGGTTCTGCTTCTGGTTCTGGTTCTGGTTCTGGTTCTGCTGCTGGTTCTGATTCTGGTTCTGGTTCTGGTTCTGCTTCTGCTTCTGGTTCTGCTTTTGCTTCTGGTGCTGGTTCTGCTTCTGGTTCTGGTTCTGGTTCTGGTCAGTTCACTGCTGCGTTTTTTTTCTTTTCTAACCCTTTTCTGCGTTTAGTTAAACCAGTGGAGCACAAAGAACCTAAATCATTTTATTTGCAGAAAAGCCCTTTAATGACTAGAAACTAAAACTGTTGATGCTACATGAGTATTTACTTATTCCTTATTCCTTATTCTTTATTTTTTATTCTTTATTCTTTATTCTTTATTCTTTATTCCTTATTCTTTATTCTTTATTCTTTATTTTTATTCTTTATTCTTTATTCTTTATTCCTTATTCTTTATTCTTTATTCTTTATTTTTATTCTTTATTCTTTATTCTTTATTCCTTATTCTTTATTCTTTATTCTTTATTTTTATTCTTTATTCTTTATTCCTTATTCTTTATTCTTTATTTTTATTCTTTATTCTTTATTCTTTATTCCTTATTCTTTATTCTTTATTCTTTATTTTTATTCTTTATTCCTTATTCTTTATTCTTTATTCCAGCGAGTTAAAGATAATTATTCATCATTTTAATAAAATCACTTTTAAATATCATGTCACTCAAAAATGCCTGAGCTGACGTCATCGACTCTTTTCTACGGAGTTTTATGGAATAAACTGAGTCACTGTTTGTCCATAAAAGGCTCCTTATTAATGACGAAAATTAGCAGAAATGACGAGTTTCTGCATGAACGTTCAGGATGATTCTTGGTCGACGGTTCGACAACGTTGCTTCATATTTGTAACGTGTTAAAGCTCGAACCGTCATCACGGCCATTTTTCCAATGACATGTAATGGTTCTTTTGGGAAACGTGTTCCTCTAGTGTCTGATTCCAGCTGCAGCCATGAGCTGAATGCTAACGCTAAATGATGCTAACGCTAGGCCTGATGTTCACTAATTATCACTGAAAACGGTGACGCTGAACGACGTCCACATCTGAAGTAAACGTCGCAGTAAACGGCCAATAGTTGTTGGAGAGTTCAGTTCATCTGGACAAACGCTGCTGAGTTTAGTTCTGAGTTGTTGCAGTGAATGAACTTTATTTGGTGTTTTTAGCAGAATCAGCATGTTTCTATGGGAAAGCAGCAATACAGTCGCCTTCTCTCACTCTGAACCCCCCCTGCAGAAACGCCCACTCTGCCGTGATTGGCCGGCTGCTGTGGGGGAACGCCCCGCCCCCCTCAGGGTGCTTCCTGTTAATACCCACTCCAGTTGTGACATCACAACCGGAGCTGTTTCTAAACTAGCTTGTGCTCGGCCACAGAACAGAGTCTTAGATATTTCCTGATTGTCGCGTTGTCGTGGCGACGCCACTTCCTGTGTCCACGTGTTGACGCCCCGTGTGTGTGTGTGTGTGTGTGTGTGTGTGTGTGTGTCATCAGGACCTGTGCGGGGCCGTGACCTGCGACACGCTGGGCATGGCTGACGTGGGCACCGTGTGCGACCCCAAGCGGAGCTGCTCCGTCATCGAGGACGACGGGCTGCCCTCGGCCTTCACCACCGCCCACGAGCTCGGTGAGAAACGTCGGAATGAAAACGCTGTTTTTTATCGCGTTTCTGTCGCTTTCACTTCTACTCCACCACACGTTCCTCTACATCAGTGATTCTCAATTATTGGCGTTCCCCCCCATGGAAGAAGAAAACACCCCCACGACTGTTGTTTCAGTATTTAGAGGATTTACTTTCATTTGAGCTTCAACGATCAGTTGGCTAATGCAGCGTTCTCCAACCTTTTTTAATGTTGGACACTATCTTCAGGGACCAGAGTTTAAGGTGTGGTGGATAAATACAACTAAATAATGTGATGTGACCTGCAGGAAAACTGTGGTATTTTCTAAACATTATAATAAACACGAATCATGACGTGAGTGACGTCATCTCTGGTCGTTATGGTAACGCCCCTTCAAAATAAGATACACCACAAATACAAAGTGCATGAAAAACACAACTCAGCGCGATGCTGAACCAGTGGAGCCCTGAGCTTGTTTTTCTGCGACCAGAGACAAAGACGCCTGAAGTGTGTTTATGTCCAGACGACTCCATAGTTTAGTTTCTGTCGCTGCAGAAAACCACCGCTTCACGCAGCCTTTTTAGCGTTAGCAACACGATATGACGCCAAGTACGACGCTCTGGTGGATCTCAGTGGTTGTTTCTGTTCTTCTTGTTCACACTTTTTTCTTTCTAAATTCTCCAAAGTTCTGTCTTTTAATGCAGGGTGTTTGGTCTCCAAGTGGAGAAGCAGTTTTGTCATGCAGAGCAGGCTTGGTGGTGGGAATCTCCTGTTGGGATAAAAACGTATTTTAAGTAGAACTCCTGATATTTTCTTTTAAACGTAGATTTCTTTCTCTTGGAAGTCTGGCTGGGCCTTTTCCCCTTTTGCAAAGAAACTTCCCAAAGACGTTTGGTTTTATTTTAGCTGTAAACTATCACTATCAGCGTCTTGAGAGACATGGACGGATGTAACAGAGAATCTGGTAATTTTTCTAAATGAAATATCGTTCAGATTCTGAAATAAATAAAATGTACCGGGGTCGGGCGCTGCTGGATCAACCGATCGCGTTGACCACTAAACCCTGACTTCCTGCCTCTCTTCAGGCCACGTCTTCAACATGCCCCACGACAACGTGAAGGCGTGTGAGGAGGTGTTCGGGAAGCTCAGGGACAACCACATGATGTCGCCCACGCTGATCCAGATCGACCGGAGCCGGCCGTGGTCGGTGTGCAGCGCCGCCATCATCACGGAGTTCCTGGACAGAGGCCACGGTCAGTGGGCTCCTCCTGACTCCGCCCACAGGTTCTAGTCCAGTTTGTACCCACAGGAGAGAAAAAAGCTTCAGACTCAAATTTGTAATTTCAGCTTCAACTTGGAGGCGGTCGACGGTCAAGATGAGAAACTGTGACACATTTAAAAAATCATTCTCATGTTCAGTTTTTACTACGGTTACTGATTCTTTTGGATGGATGAGGTAAAGTCAACACGGCTCAATATTCCACAATAAGTAAAACAGCAGAAATCAAACCTCAGGAGATCATGTCGACAGACTTAACTTAAATACAAGGGATCCATTTACAGCTGAATGGAACCAGAACTATTATATTCACTATGGGTCAAAGGTTTTCATTGTTTGTTCCAACAGAAATCGTGTCATAAAAAGGAGGATAAATGTGTAGGGACTGTTTAACTTAACTTACCCTTAAAGAGACAGTTCACCCCTGAACAAAAATGTGTAGCTTTAACCTTACATGAGGTGCTGTTTATTCATCTTGATCGTTTTGGAGTGATTGGGGTTGGAGATGTCTGGGTTTTGAATGTAAAGTAGAACCTAAACCATTTGATGAATGTAGGTTCAACGTTCACCTTCCTGTTCAATTCCTGAAAAAAACACCTGAATCAGGTGCTGTAGCTGCAGGCTTTTGTTCCAAACAAGCGGTTCCGCACCAGATTCTGCTGATGAAGGTTGATACCAAGGGTTCTAATGGTTGATTTCTTGGCTGGAACAAAAACTTGGACCCAAGCGGCTCTCTAGGACCAGGGTTTGTCTCTGCTGGTTGTTGCTGCACAAAGTCACAGTCAAAGGCAGCTTTATTGTATGTACAACAACATTAAAGTGCAAGTACGCAAGATGAGACAATGCTAAACTAGGTTTTTAACAACAAATAACGTGCAGTAGCTTCAGGCTAGTTTTGCCTAGTGTTGCTAAAACTAAAAACAGAAACCAGGTTCGACAAGACAGGACATGAGAGCCCAAACCCACTGCTCACTCCCTCGTCTGCCAGCCTGGTTCAGCATCTCACGGCTTGTTGGCTTTAAATAGATATACTCTCAGGCCTTTCTGAAGTCCCCCTGATCTTGGGGTGGGTTCTGTCCCTGCAGGAGACTGCCTGCTGGACCAGCCCCAGAACCAGCTGTCCCTCCCGGACACGCTGCCCGGCTCCAGCTACAGTCTGCACCGCCAGTGTGAGCTGGCCTTCGGAACCAGGTCCAAGCCCTGCCCCTACATGCAGCCCTGCTCCAAGCTGTGGTGCACCGGGAAGGCCCGCGGCCAGCTCGTCTGCCAGACCCGGCACTTCCCCTGGGCGGACGGAACCGGCTGTGGCGACGGGAAGCTCTGCTACCAGGGAGTGTGCACCGATAAGAACAGCACCATGCATGCCAAGGTGAGTCAGGCCTGTGGGTTAGCCCAGTGGTTCTAAAGGGGGGGGGGGTTCACTGTGAAAGACCAGTGTGTTACTGAGTCTGAAATGTTGGAGACAAAGACATTAAAGACATTACACCACAATCACTGATAAGACCATTTATGTAGTTTTATTTTTCAGTATCATATGGTTTGACATGGTCAGTCAAACATGTTTAATTAAGGATTTAATTTTATTTTTTAATTTCAGATGCACTTTAAATCTTTTCTGTTAGTTAATAAAGCTATTCTTTGTTGGAAGTTGGTCCATATTTCTTTCTTTTTTATTATTTTATACGTTAATAAGGACACAGTGTTATGCAGAGGTACTTAGAACAATTTATAGACAAATGATTCTATCAGCAACAGAGCATTAATACCCCTTTAACCCCCTTAAAACACACACCTTTTTAGTCCTGTTTTTGAAAATGTCCAAGTCGTAAGTAGCACAGTTCCCATGTCTTGTCGTCCAGAAGCCCTGACGATTGGCTATCAGGTTTGGATGATGGGAAATTACTCCTGCGTCTCACTGTTGTCTATCAAACCAAAGCTGGTCAAACCTTTGTACTTGTCCTCTGGCTTTCAACAGATGTGATGTGTATTGATAGAAACATGTGGACTCTCTACACATCAATGTACCAACATACTTTTATTTTCTTTTTGCTCAGGTGGACGGCCGGTGGGGGAAGTGGGGCGCCTTCGGCGAATGTTCCCGGAGCTGTGGTGGAGGTGTCCAGCTGGCCAAGAGAGAATGCAACAACCCTGTTCCCGAGAACGGAGGCAAATACTGCTATGGCCTCCGCATCAAGTACCGCTCCTGCAACCTCAACGCTTGTCCTGAAACAGGCATGCCACCTCCTGCCTCTGTGCATTCAGACATGACTTAAGAATGAGACACAAAAGCTGTAAGTGGATAATATTCTGCCAGAAGCGGACGTCAGTCTAACCTAAGGTTTTCACACCTCCAGGAAAGAGTTTCCGTGAGGAGCAGTGTGAGGCGTTCAATGGCCTGAACCTGGACACCAACCGGCTGGGCGCCTCCGTGGTCTGGGTTCCCAAATATTCAGGGATTTCTCCCAAGGACAAATGCAAGCTCATCTGCCGCGCCAACGGGACCGGCTACTTCTATGTCCTTGCACCAAAGGTATGTCCAGGTTTGCTATTTTTACCATTTCTGATGTCAAACAAACCGTCAAACTGTATGATGATTGTTTAGATTTTACACCACCTGAAATAAAATGGTGAAAAAAATGTTTTTGAAAAAAATGGATCAAGAAACACCAGTGAGCTGTGAAAAGTTCTATGCAGATGACATGTTGATTGCTTTAACATGACCAACATAATATTTGCAGACCCATGATGGCTAGCAGTGGTGCTAACGCAGCTCTGTCAGCTTTTATTACGTTGAAATGAAAGGCAAAGCCCTGCCACACTTGTGATTGGAATCTTTTTTATAGCAGAGGTTCAGGCATGACATAAGACATGTCTAAGCCAAAAGGGTTTTACTTGCTAATGTGATTTGAACACCTTGTCATCAGACACCTCATCAATGAGTCTAAACATCATGGGAGGTGTAGCTGAAGCACTTTTAGAAGCACAAATAGCGACCAGATTTCTGTTTCCACGTACCTTTGGACGGCAGCGAGAGGCGACGTGTTAGCGGTCGCTGCCGGGGACGGATGGAGTTACGAGAAATGGAAACACACAGGGACAGGATCACTTCACAGCTGCGTCTTGTCAGCAGCTATTTATCCTAACCGAACAAGCTTGTGTCGCTCCACAAGCCAAACAGCTCGTTTACAAAGCGAGGAGAGCGTACGGCCCCTCTGGTGCTACTTCTGGTTTCCTATTGATGCTGCTCATTACGTTTGTTTAGTCACGGAAATCAAGTGTATAAAGATCAGTGGACCGCATCAGCACATGGCTGTAATTCCTCTTTTCTGGTCTGGTGTTCACTCTTACACGTAATCCACCATGTAGTTTCTGAAACGTGACGTCTGAATCCTGTGACGCCCGCAGGTGGTGGACGGGACGCCCTGCTCGCCCGACACCTCCGCCGTGTGCGTTCAGGGGCGGTGCATCAAGGCCGGCTGCGACAAGAAGCTGGACTCCAACAAGAAGTTTGACAAGTGCGGCGTGTGTGGCGGCGACAACCAGGGCTGCAAGAAGGTCTCAGGGATGTTCACCAAACCCATGTGAGTGCTAGGTCAGCACATGTCGGAGTCCTGAGCAAACCCAGATCTGGATCATTTGTTTAATTCTGTAAAACTAAAGATTACATGAGCTAGAATGAGCTAAAACCAACAAATTTAGCAGCTTTAGAGGATAACTCCCAATCTTCTTGCAGGACAAAGACCATTTTTCCAATCAGGTCAGAACTTGCCAGCCATCTTCAGATCTTTGGTGTTGAGGGGCCATCGAAGCATTTTGAGCCCAAACACAAACCATCTGGATTGATTGATGCAGGGGGGCGTGGCCTATCGCATCATAGCTCAAATCAAAATCAAATAAACTTTATTGTCTGATATGCCGTACATATGACACACATGAAACTTCAGTCCTCCCAGAGTCTTGGTGCAATATATATAAAGAATAAAATAAAAAGAAGCACTCTCAGCTCAAAGCACCTTAGAATAATCCTGGTTTACTCACACTTTGACTTGTCTCCTGAACACAGAGACAGTTATTGAAACGCTGCAGTGAGGACGAACCAAGTGTGTGATGGCCTCACGCCTCCTTTTAACAAAGTTAAACTGGCTGAAATGACTTTTGTGAAACCTGAAACCTTTTAATTTTGGCTGATTGAGCTGTTTCCTTCCTTTACGCTTTAAAAGGTTTGAGCCTGGATGCTGCCTGTCGCTGTATGTAGTTTTATGTTTTATATATAACCAGACGTGCATAAGACAAAGCCTCATGTGTCCGTCTCACATATGCATATGGACTTTATCACATGAATATATAATATAATATTTATATATATATAGTCACTGGGTACTGGTGCAGCTAAGGGAGAAACTCAATACATTTTTATGCAGGAATCTCCCTGCGTCATCGCATGAAAATGAGATTTCATAGAGGCCTGAATCAAAACCAGATAATTATTACTCATCATTGAGGGGTGTGTTAACTAAGCAATGAATTAAGTAATGTGGTTAGAAAAAGGAGGAGTGAATGAACAGAGGGAATGAATGGACGACACTAAGGAGACATTTTGACAACGTGCCATTAACGCAGCGATTCCCAGCTTTGGGATAAAGTTTTATTGTTCATGTCAGTGTTACTGCGAACTGTCAGTGTTTCTGACAGTTTCATAGTTTTTCAAGTGAGTCTTAAAACAACTCTAATAGTTGTTCCATGATTCAGTCTGGCCATCAAAAGACAACATAAAATATGCCTTCAACAAAGTGACGGGGGCCAACGTGCATTTACATGAGGTCTGTATGTATGAGTTGGTTTAAGTCAATGGAATTCTGACACATTTATAGTGTTTTTAGCATCAAATTCTCTTTTTTCCCTTGGACACTGGTTCACTGTTGAGTTGTGGTGGAAGTATCGTGTCAAAAGTCGGATACTGGCACTAGAAAGTCTGTAATGTTAAAGATTTGCATCTGGATCCTCTTTATTAGCCAAGTATGTTTACACATACGGTGGATCCTAATGTACTCACACAGAAAAAACACAGCGATGCTCAGGAAGACATGCTGAACAGGAATGTCTATAAAATGGTGAAATATGTGAACTGTAAACAGGATGCAAATATTGCAAAGACATGAAGAGTGTGAGATAAATATTGATTGTTGAGGCGATGCAAAGCATTTTATTTTCTTTATATAGTGCTTTTCAGTTTGAGGCAACTCAAAGTGCTTCAAAAAGCATAAAAACACCCAAGTGGAATTACTTTATAAAGAACGAGTATTACAGTGAATATATAAATATATTTATATTGTGACTTGGAATTTGTTTCCTTTGCTTAAACTGCAAGTGGATTAAAAAAGGATCTTCTGATGGTCAGTATGAGCGGGAGAAATTATTATGGCAACAGACTCCTATTTTAATGTTTATAGCAGCACCTGACTGTTGTTTAAAAGCTGGAACAGAAAACAGATGATTTCACAGTCTATGATGTCATTCAGTTTCCTAAAAACACTCAGTAATGTCATATTTTCATTGGACTGTTGAGACAGAAACAAGGACTTATGAATGTGCTTTCCCTAATTGGAGACCAAGGTTTATAAAATGTTGAATCTTTGTGC
Organism: Eupleurogrammus muticus; assembly: GCA_036785175.1. NCBI lineage: Eukaryota > Metazoa > Chordata > Actinopteri > Scombriformes > Trichiuridae > Eupleurogrammus > Eupleurogrammus muticus. The sequence goes on along the minus strand of JAYKQN010000046.1, from coordinate 666,147 downwards.
TCTCAGATACCATGACAAAGACCAGTAACAATAGGACACGTGGTCAAAGTGGTCAGAACTATAACTACGCTAGTTGTTGTAATGGCCGTGGACTAGTCTGCATTGCTAATATTTCGCCTTTGTCCTACTCTGCAGTCACGGCTACAACTTCGTGGTGGTGTTGCCTGTCGGAGCCTCCAACATCGACATTCGCCAACGAGGCTACCGGGGAATGGTCAGCGATGAAAACTACCTGGCGGTGAAGAACCGGCTCGGCAAGTACCTGCTGAACGGCAACTACGTGGTGTCGGCCGTGGAGCGCGACCTGCTGGTGAAGGGCAGCCTGCTGCGCTACAGCGGCACCTCCACGTCTGTGGAGATCCTCCAGGCCACGAGACCCCTGCAGGAGCCCCTGACGGTGGAGGTGCTGTCCGTGGGGAAGATGACCCCCCCCAGGGTGCGCTACTCCTTCTATATGTCCAAGGAGAGCAAGGAGGAGAGGACCCTGCGGAAGGAGGAGCGAAGCCACGCCCAGAACAGCGTCCTGGCGGAAAATAACAAAGTGGAAGCCAAGAAGCAGGAGATGGGGAAGACGCCCGTCAGCCACTGGGTGACAGGAAGTTGGGATGCCTGCACCGTGACCTGCGGTACCGGTCTGCAGAGGAGGCTGGTCCAGTGCCAGAGCATGGGGGGGCGTCCGGCGGCGGACTGCGACGCCGCCGACAGGCCCATCGCAGTCAGGGCCTGCGGGGACCCCTGCCCCGTGTGGGACGTAGGGGTCTGGTCGCCGTGCTCCAAGTCTTGTGGAAGGGGCTTTAAAAGGCGGCCGGTGCGCTGCATGACCGAGAGCGGCCTTCACCTACCCAGAGAGCACTGCTCCGGACGCAGGAAGCCTCAGGAACTGGACCTGTGCAACCTGAAGCCGTGTTAGGGTTGAGGACCTACTTCCTTTGGTGACAATTTGACCTAGACCTTAACACTCAATGATCGTATGGCTTCTGTTGGTGGAAAGTCCACACAAACGCAGTCGTCTGCTGAGTTTAAAAAGCCAACAGAGGTAGATTTCATATCTGTTGAGTAGAGAACAAAAAAAGATCTCATCTATCAACGGTCAAAATATTTGTTTGACCTATGGTTAGTCTACCTCTACCAGGTACAGATGACCTGTGCAAACACGTTAACAGTCTGAGCTGAAGACTATTTGTTGCACATATCTGCACACACACACACACACACACTCACACACACACACACACTCACACACACACACACACGCACACTCACACACTCACTCACACACACACACACACTCACACACACACTCACACACACACACACACACACTCACACACACACACACTCACACACTCACACACACTCACACACACACTCAGACAACACACACACACACGCTCACACACACTCACACACACACTCACACACACACACACACTCACACACACACACACTCACACACACACACACACACACACACACACACACTCACACACACACACACTCACACACACACTCACACACACACACACACACACACACACACTCAGACAACACACACACACACGCTCACACACACTCACACACACACTCACACACACACACACACACACACACACACACACTCACGGTGCAAATGTTCCGGGCTGAAACTAAAAACTAAAGGGTGAGTCTCAACACTCATTCTGTGTTGGTGTTAATATTAGAAGCAATGACATTTTTCTCATTTCAGTGAGGAACTGATTGAAATGTGAAACACAGTACTGTATCAGCAGTGTTTTTTTGTTTGTGGTGGGTTCAGTGCTTTCGACTGTTAGCTAACTTTTCATACGTTATGTCCTTCCCCAAATGAAAGACTGTCATGTCCTACATACTTGATACAAGCTTATATTTCTGCACTAATTGTGAATTGGATCAAAGAATTCCTCCATTTTACTCATGGCCAAAAATGTAAAAACATGTTTTTTATATGTATATATATAAGGAATTAGAGTTCAGCTGTTAACACATTCTGTACAGTCGATGTTTGCTGCCTGTCTGTTGTCTGTGTTGAGCAAACCGACCAATACTGAAGCTCATTCTATTCCTCGCTGCCAAAGAGCTGTGACCTTCGACCTTGCTTAGTACGATGACTCCATGTTCCAACGCTGAGCATTTCTGTCACCGTGTTAAAGCCGCGTTTGACATGATCGCTTAAACCTAAAGTTGCAGTAAAAAGCACCGCAGCAAAACACTATAATTTGAGTTTAAAACTCACAAAGAAGCATTAATAGCATCGTAAGTGCAGTTACAAGCCGTGTTCAGGCTACATGAAGCGTTTTACAGCGTCACATAACATGGGAACAGGGTCGTAAAACAAGAACAGAGAGAAAGAACATTGCTGGTAATGTGAAGGTGTTAGCATGTGTTAGCATGTGTTAGCATGTGTTAGCGGCTACAGCTAACCTAGCTCGCTAGGAGGCAGGAAATGGTGCTTTCAAATAAATGAGATAATCCAGAATTTGCTATTTCAAAGTGAGGTTTGTTTCATTAAGTCGAGCAAACCTGGCAGCGCTAACCTACACTTTTACATCCAGAATGAGCCTTTCTGGTTCCAGCGTTTCCAATAGTTGTCGTGTTTGATGCTAAACTGAGGAAATCTGGGATCTGTTGATGGGGAAAAAAAAAAGAAATTTGAAGACGTCGCCTTTGGGTTCTGGGAAACTGAGATGAACGAGTTCCACTATTTCCTGACATTTTATACACCAAACATCTGTAAAGACCACGTTCAGTAGATGGATCAGTTTAATATGATGTGGGTTAAAGCTCCTTGCTTGTTCCTCTGCTTCTGCATCGCCGCTTCATTCCTTAATAAGACAACAAAATGCTTCCTTTTCCAGTCAATTACAACGTCCCAACCATCCAAGTGTAAATGGTTGGATCATTTTCACTCTCTGTAGTGAGATGTCTTTTCTCTAGGAAACGATAGTAATGGAGAAAAACACCATCAAACCTCGTGTTGTTCTGTTGTTTTCATTTCGTTGGAACGTCGCGTCATCTCCAGCACAGCTGGAAATACGCAGTTTTAACAGAAAAAAAGGATCATCGGTCTTGAAAATATTTGGTAAATGTCCAGTTTTGTGGTGTCACGCCCTGAGAGTTGAAATGTCTCTGGACTTACGAAGTTTCTCGTTCAAAGATGTTGAACAACCTTACAGACATGAATCCACCAGGAGACAGATTTCACCACATTTACACTTCATCATGAAACTAAACCTGGAACAGGATCTATAAACCTGGACCTGCTCATTCAGCAACAGATTCTTCCTGTTTCCGTTCAGAGGGACCAGTTGTACCATCTAGAAGATGGTATTGTACAGATAGGTGTTTTCCTCATTGTACATATGCTGTTATTTTCTACCAGTTGTCTTTTGTATTGTATACTATGTATACATTCATCTAGCTGTATAAAATAAAGTATATATATATATATATATATATGTGAATATAATCATATGCTTGATCAGTCATTTGGTTGTATGTTTTCATCACATATTGTACATTAAGACAAGAGTATATATCAACTTTCTACTGTTCAGTCCCACGCATCCTGGAAAACCTGGAAAAATTATTGACAGATTTTTCAGTTATGGAAAACATATGAAAAATGACAAATAAAGGTCAAATATCCTGGAAATTATTAAGCTATTCTGGAAATTGATGAAAACGTAAAGTTAAGTTTTACATTTGAACCACTGGCATATTTCCATTGTTAGCATAATTTAATTTGATTTAATGTGGTTTGACTTTATTCATGAGTCTTTATTGTCATTATCCTGAAATATCCTGAAATATCCAGACTATAGAATAGATCCATATAGATCCAATCGACCCGTGCTGTGAGTTGATCCTTCCCTGACTGGTCTGACATGCGTCGTCTCGTCCGTCTCGTACAGCAGAGTCATGCAGACATCCGTCGTCTCTGTACCTCAGCTCCTCTCTAGCTGATCAAAACACGGTCATTCATCCACTTTGGTATTCTGCTGATTCAAGCCCAGCTAGTTTGGCCGTGCTGTGATAACATCCAGTAAGCCTGAGGCTTTGTTGGACAGACCTGGACGCCCTCAGGGGTTTAAGGGTTCGAGCTAATCGTGATGTATTTGGATAAAACATATGAATCGCTGAAGTTGAATAGGTTTATACTCGGCGTGTTTTTAAAACATGAGGCTCATGTGAGGCCTTGACCTTTCACTAATGGCTAAGAACCAAGGTATGTTGTTGGATGATAGAGGCAATGGGATGGAACGTCTGATTTATGAATAATGAGTGGACGACACTCCAGACTTCACATATCCAATGTGGATTTGACTACAGCACCATGGCTGCGTGACTCCACATGGAATTCAGCTTTGGAATGACTGGAATGGAACGTTTGATGGTGGAGAACAAGTCTTTATTTTCCTGACAGATGAAATATTTTGATCAATCCAAGGCACGATCCAGTGGTAAACAAAAAAATAAAATCTAAATGACATACAAATTGAGAAAAGTTGCGTATATCCATGGTACAATGCTGTTTTAGCCCAGTTTCCATGTTAAATATATGTTGAATATGCTTATTAACGTATAAGAGATAAATGAGATAAAAAAAATGTTTATTTTGGTCTATTTTAAGACAAAAACAGACAACTAAAACACAAAGTTAAACCGGACTGTGGGTTTGTTTGAGACGTGCGACATCTGATGGGCGACTACTGGAATGTTGGTTTCTACCTTCTTCTCTGGAGTGGATCGACCTCTTCATGCCACCTGATCTGTCTGTGTCTTCACTAAGACTTAAACTCTTACTGAGGGAACGTCTTAAACTCAACACTCAGTTTGTGATGGATTGATTAACAACGACATGGATTTGATCGTGTGCCGTAAACACTCGCTTATCTCGATGAAATCGCGTTCATCCTCCTGACGTCATCAGGTCAATGACTCCTCGCTCTGGTCCCAGTGTTATGGTTCGCACTCTGGAGGCCATCTTGGAAAAAAGCTCCTTCTTTGGGAAAGACAAACACGTTTTTTTACGCTGCATGGAGCACTGAAACTGAGAGGAAAGGATGTTTTTATTAATCTCAACTGGCGAGGAGCAGATGCGTCGCTTCTTGTCACGAACATTTTCTCTCTCTGTTTTAACGCCATTAGTTCTGTCGGGGCGGCTCAATCAGGAAGCTCTGCCTCTCTCGCTCTCTCTCTCATTTCTCATCTTCCCATCTCTGTAAATATTTACCAGCCTGTGAGTTTATAGGAGATTAAAGTGGACGTGGTGGATTGTGAGCGTGAGGCCTGGACTCGATTGTTTATTGGTTAAAGTGAAGATTCCGATTTGATCCAAGCATCCGACTGAATGTTCCAGCTCCACCACACATCTCACCTGAAAGCACCAAGCACATGTGCTTTGTTTTTTGTAGAAGATGCGTGATCGTGCAGGTTTAACAGTCTCTGGATGTCCCCCCTTTAAAGAGCTGAGCTAGACAATGATCTAAAACACATGAGCTGGTCCCCCTTAGAGGTCAGTCCAAATGAAGCCTGGTCCGCTTCCAATGGGCTCCAGGTGAGTTGGATTTCAGCTATAGCAGGCACCCCCCCAGGCTCAGAGACACTGCCAGGTGATCTGAGGTGTTTGACTTGTGTTTGTCCTGTTCGTCTCCCTGGTGCTGGTTCTGACTGATGATGTCTGTTCCTGCCCAAAGTCACACTGCTGAGGCACAAGCTGCAGAAACAACTTCCTATAACACCCATTCACTGCTTCTAGCCATTTTACAATGAGGGCCACAAAAAGAATGAGTAATGAACTAGTAAATAGCCAATGATCAGATTAGAGCAGGGCTGCCCATGACGTTGATCAAAGGCATTGTGGGTAGATCACCAGATCTACCATACGGAGTGGGAGGAGGACTCCTTATTCACTATGTCATTTGTGACGTGCGTTTGCCTCATCTGTCAGTCTACAACTGCTTCACTGAAGAAGGGAAATGTGGAGCGCCACTTCTGGACTGGAGAAAGGTGAAGGAACTAAAATCCCAGCTGTCAGTTTTCACAGCTAACTTTGAAAGCCACTGAAGCATCGTCAAAAACCAGAAATCCTTCCAGGATGGAGAGATGGTAAAAGAAGCTTTAGTTGGAGCAGCAGCTCATTGTTCACAGACGTAAAAACAAACAGAAAAAGTAGCTTCGATCAAAGCTCTCCAGTAACACGGCGCCGTGAAGCCATGGATTTGACCCAGCAACTCTGGAAGGACATAACAAATTGTGATTAACGCAAGGTACACCTTCATAAACTGTACTTATACAAATAATTCTCAATATATTTAGAAATGACGTGTTCTGCGTTTGTAGTGGGTGGTGGATCGTTTGGACTCGCTCATGTCATGAGCAGATCTCACGTTGAACAGTGTGTGAAACCCTGGATTAGAGCAACTAAAACACTGATTTAATGATGATTCAGGCCCAAAGGGATGCACCAGATTATGTTATATCACAATAATCTTAATAAAGTCTGATAGTTATGGAAGTATAGGATCCAGGTTCCTTTGTCTGTATTTAATTAATCAGACAGAATCAGAGAAAATACTGAATCAGTGACTTTGTCCCACTGATGATGAAATAATCCAGTTTTATTATCTGGTTATCTGTGTTAATTCCACTAAGTTGGTCTGATTCCAACCTGACTAAAGATGTACACGTGCATTTTAAAAATCAGAAAATAGTCAGACACACACAAAAATGTGATTTTTTGAGTGAGTTGATTAATCACCAATAAGTGAGTTGACTCATAATGAAAGTGAATGAGCCACAGATATGTCTGATAGATAACTGATCATTACCTATTGATTTATTATTAAAGGATCTTTCAGCCTGTTGTCTCTAACTCACCATTAGCTACTGTAAAATCTCCCATCAGGAAATAAACAATTCATGTATTTAAAGTCTTTCCTGGTCTGTTTCTCATTCGTTTTTATTTACCTCATCATTAGCTACTCCTTAAAATGTGATGAATTCTGTTTTCCCTCTTTAATTGTGTGTTTTATCCCCACGACAGTTCATCAGGAGGTTTCTCTTCTTAATTGTGTTAAACGTGTGTGTTTCCAGCTGCCCACCAGATGCTTCATGTGTTCGTGGCCAGAACTCGATCCATTCCTGTTGTTTTCGTTGGTCCGCCCAGAAACCACCCAAACATCCAACCTAGCACTTGTTAGGGTCTAGATCCCAGTTCTGAACAGTCCAGTCCAGGTCTGGAGGCGTTCTGGAAGAGCTGGAGGTGAAAGGTCAAACGTTAGCGGCTACGACGATGACGACAAATCAGTGCAGCTCAACAGGCTCGTGTTTCCTTTCTTTTTGCACGTTTCAGTCTTTCATCAACACGTAACCTCAGCTCTTGGCTTCTCAATCCAGGTTGAACTTTATCTAAAAGTATTTTTTTCAGCTGTCATGGATGAAAAAACACAGTTTCTCCTTATTCTTCTCTGGTGTTTTAACGTCAGACTATGTGATGGTAAACAGGAAGTTTTATCAATGGGGACCTGTGATTGGCTGACATATCCTACCTGTTCGTAGGCATTTCCTGCATCACATGGTTTATGCTAGTTTTTTTATCACCTGTGGTGTGGACAGGACTTTCTTTTTTAACCAGAGGAAATAAAAGTTTGGTTTCATAAGTACCCTTGTGTCGTAGGTAGCTATAATGATGAACTAGGGGCAGGTAATCAAACAGGTGGGAAACACAGGAAGCAGGAAGTGATGGGACCAGATGTGAGTTTCAGAATAAAACAGGGAATAGCCAAAATCAAGAACAGAAAGGAATAACAAGAGTCCAGGTTCTAAATGTGTCGTTTATTTGTAAAAAGTCGACTTAAGCCAAAATCAAAGTGGTTTATCCTCTGTACCAGTCACCCGCATAATTTCATTTATTTTTTCAATTCAGATTTTTTTTTTCTGTCCCAGAATAAAGTGCAGTTGCACCTCCACTCCATTAGGGGGCAGCAGAGTGTGTGCAGGGAGCATACAGCACAGAGTATGAGTATGAAGTGTAGACACCAAGTGACACCATGAAAACATATTTAACAGGGATGAGAAGACAGGCGGAGAGAGACGGAGATAAAGAGACAAACGAAAGTCTCCCAAAGCTAAGACGAGGAAATATGACGAAGCGTCTGTAGCGCTTGGTTCACTGTGAAAGACCGGTGTGTTACTGAGTCTGAAATGTTGGAGACAGAGAAATTAAAGACATTACAAGACTGGATCAGTGGATCACAGAGCAAAGAACAAGTGGGAGAAGTGTTCCGATGGTCACCATTCGACTAAAAGCAGTAAAGCTAGAAGAAGAAATGATAATTGAACTATATCTATGTGTATATATCTGTGTGTGTATATATCTATGTGTATATATCTGTGTGTGTATATATCTATGTGTGTATATATCTATGTGTGTTTATATCTATGTGTGTATATCTGTGTGTGTATATCTGTGTGTGTATATATCTATGTGTGTATCTATGTGTGTATATATCTATGTGTATATATCTGTGTGTGTATATATCTATGTGTATATATCTGTGTGTGTATATATCTATGTGTGTATATATCTATGTGTGTATATCTATGTGTGTATATATCTATGTGTGTATATCTGTGTGTGTATATCTGTGTGTGTATATATCTATGTGTGTATCTATGTGTGTATATATCTATGTGTATATATCTATGTGTGTATCTATGTGTGTATATATCTATGTGTGTATATCTATGTGTGTATATCTATGTGTGTATATCTATGTGTGTATATCTGTGTGTGTATATATCTATGTGTGTATATCTATGTGTGTATATCTATGTGTGTATATCTATGTGTGTATATCTATGTGTGTATATCTGTGTGTGTATATATCTATGTGTGTATATCTATGTGTGTATATCTATGTGTGTATATGTATCTATGTGTGTATATCTGTGTGTGTATATCTGTGTGTGTATATATCTATGTGTGTATATGTATCGATGTGTGTATATTAACCCTCCCCTATAGTTAGGTTCCTTATGTGTGTGTTAAATACAGTAATGACACACAGAACTCAGACTGAGTCTTTTAGTACGGAGCCTTATGCTCCTGTTAATACAGTAATGGAATTGTTAAATATTTGGTGTTTTTTCACTAGTGGGTTTGATATTCTGAAAAGTTTTTTGGTAAATTTTCTGCATAAGAATTAATTGATTATTTTAAATAAGCATTGCAGCTATAAAAGTTCTGACTCTTATAATAAGGAAAAAATATATCCTGTAGACTTGTCATTAGAAATGGACCTGACTTTGTCTTTAACTCTATTGTTTCGTTGAAGTGAGTCCAGAGTAAACCGTGTTGAGGATGGTGGGTGTGGTGGGTAGAGTAGGTGGCATGACCAGGACTTCTTGGTATTGCCCTAAAAAACTGGAGTTTGTGACTCAGTGAGCTGAGACCCAGGCGTGAGGAATGTCTTCTTGCATGACACCACCTTCATAGAATTTCTGAATCAAATGCGTCTGGAAATTAGATCGAGTCACTCGAGTCGCCCATTACGTTTGTGTTCCACCGGCCTACGCCCACTTTATCTCGTCCTCTCGTCTTTGAACCACGTCCCCTGAGCCTGTAGCATACTGAACGGGCGGCTCTACAGAGGTTTGACCTGCGGAAATCACATTATCTGCTTCACACAACAACACAGCGGTTGACGCCAGGCCTCACCAGGAGCTGAGTGGATTCTGATTGGCTGCCCTGCCCCCCCCCGCGGCCTCCACCGGACGCCGACCTACCTATTCACATGCCACTCCATGTGGACAATGAGCCTGAAGGGTAATGTTTCCCGGCCCATGGGAACCATGGGGGGCTTTGAGTTGTCCTTTCTTTACACTGACTGAGCTGCAAAGTCAAGATGACCAGCGTTGCAGGATTAAACGCATGTGGAGGCCTCGGATCCAAACACCAACACCACCACCTTTACAGAGCTCTTTGTGATGGAGAACAATGAATTAAAGCAGGAACTAACATTAACCACTGCTGACTGATAGAACCCAGGCTACAGAGAACACAACTACATCGTCTTGTACTTAAGTTTTCTCAGCCTTTGATTTGTGTATTTCACACAAACTCCACTCAGCATATTCTTTCCAATCACATTTTGGTTACCAGAAAGCAAAAGGCTCCGTACTAAAAGGCTCAGTCTGAGTTCTGTGTGTCATTACTGTATTTAACACACACATAAGGAACCTAACTATAGGGGAGGGTTTATATACACACATAGATATATACACACAGATATATACACATAGATATATACACACATAGATACACACACATAGATATATACAAATAGATATATACACATAGATATATACACACAGATATATATATATATACACATAGATATACACACACATAGATATATACACACACATAGATATATACACATAGATATATACACACATAGACATAAATACAACATAGATAAAACAAGCACACAAGTGTGTGTATTTAAAAATAGAGCGGGGTAATGTCATCAATCAAACCATCAAAGTCCTCATCCTCTGTTTCTGATTCCAACAGCAGCTAAATCTCCATCAAACATGCCAGCTTCACTTTCTTCACCATCAGAGTTACTTTCCTCTAAATGATGCGTTATAATCCTGGAAGTTGCTGTGCTACCGTAGTCCTGGTCTGGATGGAGAAATGGCACCGAAACAAAAGCACCAAGAAGAAAATGTTAAATTTTCATTTCTTCTGCTGCTTTACTGCTTTTAGTCCAATGGTGACCATAGGAACGCTTCTCCCAATCGTTCTTTGCTCTGTGATCCACTGATCCAGTCTCTGCTCTGTGATCCACTGATCCAGTCTTTGCTCTGTGATCCACTGATCCAGTCTCTGCTCTGTGATCCACTGATCCAGTCTCTGCTCTGTGATCCACTGATCCAGTCTCAGCTCTGTGATCCACTGATCCAGTCTCTGCTCTGTGATCCACTGATCCAGTCTCTGCTCTGTGATCCACTGATCCAGTCTTTCCTCCAACTCGTACCACCTGTCTTATGTCTTAAACTCAGCTGTGTAGCTGATTTCCTTCAGTTTAAACTGTGCTTTATCAGCGTGTCTCTTTACCATTTTCAGGTTGTTAAAACAACGATGTTCAGCATAACGCACATCCTGTTATTTTATCTACAATCCATGCCCACACTAATGGTGAACCGGTATTAATTCTGTCATTTTTGTGGTGGAACAGCCACAGGTTTTCGGAAGGCTTAGGAGAGTTTGAGGTTTCCGGCTGAAACTAGGAGATCCCTTCGTGATTTATCTCTGTTTATCGGGAGCTTTCATGATGCAGCTGGAGCTCTGGTCAACACAAGCAGCTTTAGCTGATTTTACTGGCGCCTGTGTCTGCATATGTAAATCCTGGCTCAGGTCAGACAGGAGTCCTTCCTGTGGTGGGAGACGGACTGTGTATAAAATCAATTAATCTAAAAGAGGCCAGAGTGAAGACTTCAGCCCTTGTGGTGATTTATTCGTGGTATTGTCTCCTGCATCGATTCCCGTCCTGAAGTGAAGGATTGACGGCATTCGCTGGAGATGAGATTCTGTAAAATACTCCTGAGCTACAGCCACATGTGTGACTGTTTTTAATTATGTGTTATTTGCAGTCAGCAGCACATCAAAAGCACGTCTTAAATCCTCTCACTTGATGATCTGATAAAGCTTTGAAGATGCAGCATAGCATGAAACCAACAAGACAAATGGTACATGAAGCCTTAGGATAAAACACACGGATATCCCTTTGACTATTTATACTTATAACACACTGTTATATGTGATATTAGTCACACATTTAACACCCTTTTTGGGTTATTTCTGCTATTTAAAACTGTTGTTTTGCGATCGTGACGTCAAATCACGGTTCTGATGCTAACAGATAAAACGTTGGTCACACTTGCTCATTCTGACCATGAGATTACGTCATAAGAGAGAGGGAAGTCATCGGACACCCATTCGCTTCTGTAACTCTTGTTTCTCTGCTGTTTTGCATTGAGAATCACATGTATGTCACTTCTTTTCCTGTGCTGCCTTTGTTTGAAACGTTACCATGAGGCCACCACAGGCTTCTTCAACAGGAACGTTTTAACCTATTCTTAAATATAGGAAGGGTGTCTGCCCCCCAGACTGAGACTGAAGATGATTCCTGCCTCCTGTTTTAATTCTAGAAATTCTGGGAACCTCCAATAAGCTGCATATTGGGGGCGATAGCTAAAGTTTTGTGTCATCTGCATAACAATGAAAATTAATAGCGTGTTACCTAATAATTTTACCTAATGGGAGGGTATAACGCCCAGCCAGGTCCATTGTTGTCTGTGATCACCACAACTGTGTCGTCGGCCAACTTGAGGACGTGGAGTCAAACGAGGCTACGCAGTCATCTGTATACAGGAAGTACAGCACCAGGCTGTAAGAAACGCTGTAATCCCTCATAGCTCTTAGTCCCTGCCACAAGCTTCTGGGATTGCCCTCCTGGAAATGTGGTTACACTTTTTTTCCCCTTTAGCCCCGTTTCGCCTCCTTACATCGTTGGCTGCAGCGTGCAGGTTTATGACATCCCGGATGGTTCTGGTAAATCCACGGTTTCTGTTTTTTTGGGATGATTCAACTGTAGTTACGGTTGCTTCTGTTGTTTCACAAATTAGATCCACCACGGTGGATTCATCCATCAATGTCATCTGTGTAGCTGAGTGGTGTCCTGGAACGTGGTCCAGACTACGTCATGGAGCGACTTTCTTTTCCATAACTTCATCAGGGAATGCTCCTCAGACATAACACAATTGGTCAAGTGGTAAATTATTGTTCGAAACGGCAAGTATCTGTGTATGAATCCCCTCCCTGGATGACTTCAGTGTTGGGCAGTCCCAAAAACAACGTGTGTGTTTGATCTTCAACCTGTTTGCAATCCCTCCCGCACAAAATTTAAAAGAGTTTTAAAATATGTCATTCTTGCTTTCCAGTTAGTGGGCTACTGTTTATTCTGCACACACGTTTCCCAGGTTTCATCCTGTTTCATAACATTTATCTCCGGCTTCCACTTTTATTTTGCATGTATAAACATGCATATATATATATATATATATATATATATATATATATATATATATATATATATATATATATATATATAATAGTAACATTAAAACAGAACTGTAAATGGACAGTAAACATCATAGCTGTCTAATACACCACAGCCAGTTACATTGCATAGTTTTATTTCTTTTATAAATTATAAAATTAGCATCCCCGTCTACAGGCATGAACCATGTTTGCCCTAAAAGCTTTTTATGAGGTTTATATAGAAATGTCCATCGAAGTATTGAGAGATTGGAAATGCTCAGTTTCCTGTTTAGTGTCCTGAAGCATCTTTAGATAATGTCCATGTCTGAATGAAAGGTTCTTAAACCACAAACTGTTTCATGGACACCATTCGTTGAGTTTTTGTCCCAGTGTCCCTGATCTGATTTTATCCTTTTATGAGTTTTATTACAAAATCTACAAAACACGTGTTGTTTTATGTATTCTGGTGAAAATAAATTATTCCCATTTCTGCTGGGGTCCACTTGAAACCCCCCCCAGGGACCCCTGGGGTTCCCCGGACCACACTTTGAGAACGCTGGTCTATCTGACTGATTAAAAACAGCAAAAACTCTGAGCTCGCAGCGCAGCAATCTGCATAACTCATAACACAGACGCGTGGCTTCATAACCTGAAGAGACATAATTCCTGCCGTGTGCTCTTCACTCTCACTTCTTCCTCCTCTTTGCTCCCCACAAAGAAAAGAAGAAAAAACCTAATGATGGCTAAATTGGGGTTTTTCCAGCAGCCTACATAGATTTAAGTCACCATGGAGACTTTGCAAAATAAGGGCCGGGCTTAGCTAACTGCTCTCCTCATGTTTCAGCAATCATCTTGGCCGTAATGAAAAACAGCATGGCAAAGAAAGAGAGGAAGAAAAATCCCAACAGTGTCACCAGCTCTTGCAGCATGTTCTGCAGTTTTATAGTTTTCATGTCTGCAATAACAGTTTTACAAATCGCTTCAGACTCCTTTACATGTGGAGAACATGGAGTGTAAGCTCTAAATGATGCTTACACACCAGAGACACGCTCTGTGAAACGTGTCTTCACAGGTTTGTTCATCCAGTGTTGGCTCAGAGACGCTTCGCTTGTTCCCGGTTGGTTAGCAGCACCTTTAAGATGCAGCAGAAGACGCTGACAGTGGCCGATTCACCCACTTAGACCTTGCACATTTTTATACGCTTGCTCGCTCTTGCACAACAAAAACACCTTTTGTCGTATGAAAAGGGAGATGGAACCGATGGTCGGCAGGAATCCACCGAAGATGCCAATGGCTTTTGATCCCGTGGAGTGGTCTCTGCTCGGCGTTTAACCGCGTTCAGACCCACGAGGTGGACTCGGGTTTAGCGAGATACCGTATTTTCAGGACTATAAGGCCACTGTGAGCGACCGACGTGGTCTCCCCACAAAAGGGATCAGGGCAACCAGAAAAAGAATTGGAGACAGGAGGCAAAGGAACTCACATAAAAACCATTTATTGACGGCGGTACCAAAAACACAAAACCTAACACGCTCACGCCAGCAGGCGAGATCCACCTCGCACCAGGTGGACCAAATAGGCAGCTCCACACACCGTACCTCGTGTCCCACACGCAAACCCGTCCGGGGGAAACTCTCCCTCTGCTAGTCAGTTCCCCCCTTATAAACAGGTGAGAAGGGGAGGGGTCCTCACCTTCTCACAGTCACATTAAAGTCTCCTATTCTCTTCTAAATGTTGGTGCTCCCTATGTGTGTATGTAGGGAAGTGTGGGCATGGATTGTAGATAAAATAACGGGGATGTGCGTTATGCAGAACATCGTTGTTTTAACAACCTGAAAATGGTAAAGAGACACGCTGATAAAGCACAGTTTAAACTGAAGGAAATCAGCTACACAGCTGAGTTTAAGACATAAGACAGGTGGTACGAGTTGGAGGAAAGACTGGATCAGTGGATCACAGAGCAGAGACTGGATCAGTGGATCACAGAGCAAAGACTGGATCAGTGGATCACAGAGCAGAGACTGGATCAGTGGATCACAGAGCAGAGACTGGATCAGTGGATCACAGAGCAAAGACTGGATCAGTGGATCACAGAGCAAAGACTGGATCAGTGGATCACAGAGCACAGACTGGATCAGTGGATCACAGAGCAAAGACTGGATCAGTGGATCACAGAGCACAGACTGGATCAGTAGATCACAGAGCAAAGACTGGATCAGTGGATCACGGAGCAGAGAACGAGTGGGAGAAGCGTCCCTATGGTCACCATTCGACTAAAAGCAGTGAAGCAGCAGAAGAAATGAAGATTGAACATTTCTTATGATTGGTAAAATACGGTACAAGAGGAGGGGGAGAAATTATCAAAAGTTTAGGAAAAGGACGGATAGAGAAAGGAGCTGAGTGAGAGCTGCTCCTCAGCTGTAATAACGCTGCTCTGTGCAGAACCAGCATGGCTTTAATCACAACACGCTGGGTTTGTTTAACAGGTTTACACTCGAGCGCCTCGGCCTGGGCTGATGAGTCCTCTGGAGGCGGCGGTCCAGAGTGGACCTGGAGGATGTCTGATATGAAATCAGACAGGAAACTAAACCACTGCTGGTCTCTGTGCAGGCCTAACTACCCATAGTCTGTTTTCCACCTCTTAATTTGCTTAAATCTAAGTTAATCTGAAGAACTTTACGTGTTTGCAGTAGTAGTGTGGATAGAATGAGTCACCTAAAAACCAAGGTAGATACCTCGAGGAACATCCAGGTTGGGGTTGTAGCCCGTTTCCTATTCTGGTCTTGTTAGATCAGATGTCATGTGGATGTAGACCTTGTGTTTGGTAAAAACGGCTAAAAGGGTCAGAAGGCCTGAAGCCTAGGTCAAAGGTCAAATCCATATCCGGTCCTTTTTTTTCTTTTTTAGAAAAATCGGCAAATGAAAAAAAAAAAAAAGAATGACCAGTAAAAAGAGGAGAAAACACCAGATTCTACTGATCCACCACAGCAGTGCTTGCTTAGACCTTCACCAGTAGGATCAGGATCAGGTTCTCCAGGACCAGGACTGGGCCAGGATCTCATGGTGAGTCGCCTTGACCTAATGAAGGTTTCTATGCTGTGAGGTGGTGGGAACTAAGAACAATATGTAGAGAAGATGGTGGTCCCATATTGGACAGATTCAGCGTTACAGAGACATTATAGAGGTTGGAGATGGTTCAGATTCAACACTTGTTTTTTGGAATCACATCCTCATTGTGACTTCTTTCACCAGCGCTGCTATCTGACCAGTGGATCAGTCCACACATGTCGTCATAACACACCATGTTTGGACCTTCACTTCAATCAAACACAATCATCTGAAATTAAACCCACAGAGTTTTGGGCCAATGTTATCCTTATTACCAATCAGATCCTTTTCTTCTGCTTCGCCAAAAAATGAGAACACTTCTCTATGAATCATCAGTTTTGATCCTTCGGCAAAGCACCTGAAAATCACAGGGTTGAGTTGTATTACAACATTATTTATTTCCTCATATACGTGTGTGTGTGTGTGTGTGTGTGTGTCCTCTCATAACTTTAGTAGATGAGAGAAAGAAATGTTTGTCTACATGTAAAAAGTTATAGGCTTTAATGTGTTTGGTGAATTGTTGGTGAAAATCTTGAAACAAATGCTGATCTGACTTGTCTCTTTAGATGAATTTATTTCTATGGTCTTGAGGTATTTTTACACCAAACCAGACTTTTGTGTCAGAACTTGCAGTAAAACCCAGTTTACCTCCACCACTACACTGAGGAGACTAAAACATGCGGTCGAGTCTGCATAAGCTGTAAAGAGGGTGATTTTTTACAGAATGGCGTTCATGCTATTCAGAGTCTGTTTTCAATGTGACAACACGGATCAAAGAGCAACACGCCACAACATATGAAACCGCTAGAGTCCGACGTGGGCGACGTGACCTCCTCAGTTTGACGGGGTATCAGGTGTCTTGTTGGAGCGAGAGTGAAGGGGGACAGTGATGTAACCAGGACCTTCAGAGACCAGATCTACACAGACCATCAATCACTGACGTCTTCAAAGCGGCCGCGTGCCACACACTGGAGCGCTTAGCTGAACCTAACCAGGACCAAAGTAAAACCATACACAGCAGCTCTGCCCCAGGCTCCAGCTGCTCCTTTTGTTAGGACTCCTTCAGTTCCTGCAGAAAGTGTGTGTCCCTGTAGAAAGTGTGTGTTCCTGTAGAAAGTGTTTGTTCCTGTAGAAAGTGTGTATTCCTGCAGAAAGTGTGTGTTCCTGCAGAAAGTGTGTGTTCCTGCAGAAAGTGTGTGTTCCTGTAGAAAGTGTTTGTTCCTGTAGAAAGTGTGTGTTCCTGCAGAATGTGTGTGTTCCTGTAGAAAGTGTGTGTTCCTGTAGAAAGTGTGTGTTCCTGTAGAAAGTGTGTATTCCTGCAGAAAGTGTGTGTTCCTGCAGAAAGTGTGTGTTCCTGTAGAAAGTGTTTGTTCCTGGAGAAAGTGTGTATTTCTGTAGAAAGTGTGTGTTCCTGTAGAAAGTGTGTGTTCCTGCAGTAAGTGTGTGTTCCTGTAGAAAGTGTGTGTTCCTGTAGAAAGTGTGTGTTCCTGTAGAAAGTGTTTGTTCCTGTAGAAAGTGTGTGTTCCTGCAGAATGTGTGTGTTCCTGTAGAAAGTGTGTGTTCCTGTAGAAAGTGTGTGTTCCTGTAGAAAGTGTGTATTCCTGCAGAAAGTGTGTGTTCCTGCAGAAAGTGTGTGTTCCTGTAGAAAGTGTTTGTTCCTGGAGAAAGTGTGTATTTCTGTAGAAAGTGTGTGTTCCTGTAGAAAGTGTGTGTTCCTGCAGTAAGTGTGTGTTCCTGTAGAAAGTGTGTGTTCCTGTAGAAAGTGTTTGTTCCTGTAGAAAGTGTTTGTTCCTGTAGAAAGTGTTTGTTCCTGTAGAAAGTGTGTATTCCTGCAGAAAGTGTGTGTTCCTGCAGAAAGTGTGTGTTCCTGTAGAAAGTGTTTGTTCCTGGAGAAAGTGTGTGTTCCTGTAGAAAGTGTGTGTTCCTGTAGAAAGTGTGTGTTCCTGTAGAAAGTGTGTATTTCTGTAGAAAGTGTGTGTTCCTGTAGAAAGTGTGTGTTCCTGTAGAAAGTGTGTGTTCCTGTAGAAAGTGTGTATTTCTGTAGAAAGTGTGTGTTCCTGTAGGAAGTGTGTGTTCCTGTATAAAGTGTGTGTTCCTGCAGAAAGTGTGTGTTCCTGTATAAAGTGTGTGTTCCTGCAGAAAGTGTGTGTTCCTGTAGAAAGTGTGTGTTCCTGTAGAAAGTGTGTGTTCCTGTAGAAAGTGTGTGTTCCTGCAGAAAGTGTGTATTAATGTAGAAAGTGTGTGTTCCTGTAGAAAGTGTGTGTTCCTGTAGAAAGTGTGTGTTCCTGCAGAAAGTGTGTATTAATGTAGAAAGTGTGTGTTCCTGTAGAAAGTGTGTTCCTGTAGAAAGTGTGTGTTCCTGCAGAAAGTGTGTATTCCTGTAGAAAGTGTGTTCCTGTAGAAAGTGTGTGTTCCTGCAGAAAGTGTGTGTTCCTGTAGAAAGTGTGTGTCCCTGTAGAAAGTGTGTGTTCCTGTAGAAAGTGTGTATTTCTGTAGAAAGTGTGTGTTCCTGTACAAAGTGTGTGTTCCTGTACAAAGTGTGTGTTCCTGTACAAAGTGTGTGTTCCTGTAGAAAGTGTGTGTTCCTTTAGAAAGTGTGTGTTCCTGTAGAACGTGTGTGTTCCTGAAGAAAGTGTGTGTTCCTGTAGAACGTGTGTGTTCCTGCAGAAAGTGTGTGTTTCTGTAGAAAGTGTGTGTTCCTGTAGAAAGTGTGTGTTCCTGTAGAACGTGTGTGTTCCTGCAGAAAGTGTGTGTTCCTGTAGAAAGTAGATGATGATGAAGGTGATTTGTTCATGTCCCACACACTGCTCTGATAACCACAGTATGTGCAGTAACTGGTGAAATGATAATAAATCTTTAGTTTTAATATTCACAACAACTTATCTTCCATAAAACGATAGTTTGATCGATTCTTACTAAAGAATCTTGTGTATGTTTCAAGCAGATTTCATGTAATGTGACTTTTCCCACATTAAAATGTCTAAAATTAAACAGGCTAATGTTAAAAATATGTTTATTGAGGGTAACTTATCCCAGTTGCTAACATCTCCATGCACAAGATGATTTTGTTTTACCTGCCAGAAGTCAAGAATGATCTTATCATTCACTTTTTCACCCCAAACTAAAAGGAAGATTTTGCACATTTTCAACCATATTCTTTAACATTAACACCAAAGGATTGTAAATATGGTATGTATGGATCTTCAAAGTTCCATAGTTGATGCTTTTTCTGTTTTTGTGACCAACAATTAGACCCAAAATAATCATCTAAATTTAATTTAACATCTTACAGTAATAGCTTGAAGAATTTGGGTTCAACAACATCAATTACACACAGAATATGTAAGATGTGAATAATAAATATTCTTGTGAATCACTGACTGTACTTCACTTTGATTGTTCAGTGTTTGTGGAGGATTCCTTTGCTGAACCATTTAAGGTCAGTTACGTGTGGAAAAGAGGAAACTTTCCAAATATAACTTCAGTGGTGAATGTGTAGAAGATCTCCAGGCGTTAGTGAGACATTTAGTGTAAAATGTGCTAACACTTTAGGAACATGAAGACCTTGTAATGCGTGAACCCAGCGTGGCCTCGTGGCTGGAACCAATAAACGGGGTCTTCCATTAATGTCGGCTTTCCTGGTTTAAAGGTCTCTGGAATCTACTCGCTGCTTTTCCTCTACGTTACACATGTGAACTCTGCCAAACTACATTAAGAGACTGTGGTTAAAACCAGAGAGTGAACAGGCATCTGGAGCCACGCCAGCACGATCAACAAACTGCTGATCAAAGCGGGAATAATCACACAGAGTCACATGTTCCTCCGGCAGATGTTCTGAGGAGACAACGGTAGATGAGGCTTTCAGAGGCTCAGAGGAACCGAGCGTCTCATGGAGGTTTGATCTGCTCTGTATGAGCGAGGAGTCAGGCTTTGTGGTCAGGGATTATGGGAAGCCGCAAAGACGAGTTCTGAAGCAGCCGCGAACACAGGAACATGTGGTCGCGGCTCATCAACCAACGGTTGTGGCTCCAAAATCATGGAAAACGATGTCAGGACTTAAAGGAGCTGGCAGAAGATGCTGAGGGAGAATTCCTAACCTTCTGCTCTTTTGTTGTTTCATGGTTCGTTTAAGAACAAGAACCATTATAAACCTCAATGAACAGTCTGACCACTGTGTGCGTTGACCAGATCAGCCAATACCAACATCTCCATAAGTCTTTAGACTTCTAGAAGTTTGTGGTGTTGGTGGAACCAGCCAATGTTGATGGACCTTTATAGTTGTGTCAGATCTCAGCCATCTGACATTTAAAGAGATTTTTCTTCCCTGACGTGTTGACTTCTAATTTCGTGTGTCTTTACTTCGTTGGGTGGAGCTTTAATGAACTCGTAAAGAGAACAGAAACGCCTGTTTAACCAGACATCTGTAATGTTGGGCCTTTTACTGGCATTTGGTAGTTTCAACCCAAACCATGATGTCTTCCTAATCCAAACCAAGTGTCTAAACGTGATCACACCTTAACCACAGCAACGTCACACAGTACTCAACAGTTTTTACGAAAACATGTTTGTATCTACAACAAGAAAAGGCCTCGCTGATTCTTTCAGTCTTTTTGTTTATTATTTGTTGTCAACAGAGTTCAGGATGAACTTTACCTGAATTCTGGTTTCTGCTGCCATGTGTGGCCGCTAAACCAGTTTCTTCTTCTTCTTCTTCTTCTTTGGTGTTTTTAAGGCAGCCGACATCTTTAAAGTAGAACTTTAGACTAGAACTTCATTGTCCTCTATCCTACAATAAATACCCAGAATAAAAACCCTCTTCTCCTCCGACTGGACCTGGATTCTAAGATGATTTTCAGAGATTCCTCATCCAACCAATGTGCTTCTGATCAACTCTGGACTTTATAGACAGAATTCACACAAAGAGTAAAACATGAACTCAGTTTCTTGATGTCTGATGACACACTGTGGATGGTAAACAGGAAGTTGTATCCATGGAGGCCTGTGATTGGCTGAAACGTCTTTCCTGTTCGTGGTGATATCGCCACCTGCTGCATCACATTTTTTTTGGCCAGGATGAGAATTCTTCTTTTTAACCAGGTATGAAAGTTTGATTTAAAAATACCTGAATTCGTGTGAACTAGACCCAAAACTTGTGTTTTTTTCAGAGTAGATGAACTAAACATCTGGAGCCTGGACTATTGGACCACAGCAACGTTTGTTTTCACCTGGTTAAACTTATCATGGGGTACTTTTCAAAATAAAAGCCCAACAAGCAGAAAACTAACACGAAATAATGAGACACAGACAAGAAGTAGTAAATAAATGAGTCTTTTATTTTGTTCCTGTATTGGCTGTAAACTGGTGGAGCAGCTCCTCATTCCCAGGAACCTTCTCCCTGATCCACGTCTTCCTCCCGGATCCTGGATGAAGTCATGGCTGTCAACCCCCCACCAGCTGTCTGTTCTCTGAGCTGAATCTGCTCTAATTGACAGTGAGAGGAGATTGTGCCCCCCCCCCATTCACTGACCCCGGTCCAATATTAACGTTCAACCTCAACATCCAGGCATTCGGAATTACCCAATCGCTGTGCTATTAAACATGGGGGAGTGTGTGAGTGTGTGTGTGTGTGTGTGGTGGGGGGGGTGGTCTCAGGTTACCCCCTCCCCATTCCAGCACACTCTGCCATCCATCACTGTCAGCGTGCATGTAGCCTGGTTCCAATGGGCTGTTTCTAACTCGATAGCGAGCTCAGGCCTCGCTGAACGCTGCGTTATCAGTTCGCTGCACGTTGCCCCCCCCCCAGTTACAACGCCGCGCTCACGTGTTTCCAGACGCATTCCTCCATGAATCAGATCAGCTCCAAACCTACACGGACAAACAGCGGCGCAGCTGTTGGCCAGGAATGATGGGAATGTCGTAGCTTAGCAGCTGCTGCACATCCTGACTCCTGCAATGTTTCCCATTGTTAATGAGTCACGACCACAGAGGCTGATGGGACGTCGGCTCACCACTAATCAACCCACAATGGATCATACACACACATACACACACATACACACACATACACACACATATACACTTAAGACAGATTTCCCAGCATGCCCTGCCATGAGCTCTCTATATCAAAGTCATTTGTTGATGTTGATACTAATTTTTAAGTGAAACAATAAAGAAATCCCTTGTATTTGACAGGGTATGAATCAGAACTTTACTATTAATAATAATTGCACCAACCTGGATAACTGCTGCCAGTTTAAGGTTAATGGGACAATACTGTTAAATACTAGGTATTCTACTTCTTGTTGTTTTATTCATTTTTATTTTGATAGCAACTGTGCTATATTTGAGTTTAGAGGTGCACATTCTGTATTTTTACTATTGTATATGTTAGCAGCTGTAAACCAATCACCTCCACATCACTGATCTATTATCATCACTTTAATTTATGTTGTTGTTGCTGAACCTGGAACCATATATCTGAGGAAATCCATAGTTCCAGTTCAGGACTGCTGATGTCTCTCAGGCTGAGATTGATCACCAATCATGATTTATAGATCAGTTATTGACTAAAGCCGCTCAGGTTGAGCGTTTCCCTCCA
Organism: Eupleurogrammus muticus; assembly: GCA_036785175.1. Taxonomy (NCBI): domain Eukaryota; kingdom Metazoa; phylum Chordata; class Actinopteri; order Scombriformes; family Trichiuridae; genus Eupleurogrammus; species Eupleurogrammus muticus. The sequence goes on along the minus strand of JAYKQN010000046.1, from coordinate 643,312 downwards.
TGTGGTGAAGGAGTATAAAGAGTTTGTACTAGAGAGAATGTGCAAGTGATGGGTGAACCTGTGTTTGTTCATGCTAAGGTGAGCATGTAGCATAGCACATCAACAACAATTAGCTGGAGTGGCGGCTTCATGCAGGGAATCAGACCCAGTGAGAGAAACCTGCATCTGTTGGTAAAGGTCGTGCAAAGATTCCCGAGCGAGTTAATGAGTCGCAGGTGACGCTTTGACATCCAGACTTGAACTTCCTGTCAGAGTTTCTGGGAAACGTGTGACGTTCATCCAGAGATGCAACGTGTGAAGGATGTTTTCCAGTTGGATCCAGTTTCTGACTCGTTCGTTATCTGAAGACCAAAGTGTCGGAAGAGCGTGAGAATCGACGTCGTCTCGGGTCAGAAAAGTGAGAGGACAGCGTCTGGAAACAGCTTCACACCGCGTCACATCAGCCTTCATGCGTCTTCTTCCACGAGTTCGTCCAAGTGTGTTTAAAAGATGCAGGTTCAGACGGTGAAATGCTGAAAATAAATAGTTTGAAACCGCAGCCTTGCCAAACTCTAGAAAACTAGAGACCAGGGCTTCCATCCTAGGATGTGTTTCTCCTCAGAATATGTGTTTCCTGCAGAAATGAAACAACCTCTGTCAGATATAGGAGTCCAACACAAAGATGGGTGTTTGCAGCAGTCACAGTCTGAGACAAGCACAGAAATAACTCGCCTCGCACCCACCTCCGGACAAAAGCCAGACCCCGATCCAGTATTTGTTCAGCGTGAAGTGCAGCCACAGAAATGCCTGTGCAGATGCCATGCTAAACATCTGGTGCAGCCTGCGCTTATGATATCATCCAACAGTCATCCGTATAAGTGTAACTCAATAAAGAGAAAGAAACAGGCACCAAATGTGGCCTTGCTCATCAGCGAACGTTTAAGCTCTTGAGCTGTTCAGTTCAGTTCTTCACACTGAGCTGACTCCACGCTGCATGCTAATGCTAAGCAGGTACTGACTATGTGTTGCCTCCCTGGCAAAGGACATAAGTAAATGTGCTCAAACAAATCTAAAATGTTTATAGCCATGCTAGCAGCTGTGAGTGTGATTCAATAGTGATTCACATGCTGATGCTCACAAGAACATCGATGGACTTCCTGGAGGCACCTGATCGAACTAGGGGTTGATTCATTGATGTCAACACTGACCACCATGGCTGCTTATTTGGCCACTTTCTATCACTGGAATGTGTTTTTCATGATATATTAGAACCCTGAAAGCCATAGTTGTTGAACCGTTCTTCATATCTGATCGAGAACCGTTCGTTTCAAGGTTTAAACGCCAGAATCCGAACATTTAGGTACATAGTATATTTGCTCTACTCCTGGTCTTCATGCTAGTGTTCACTAGCTATCTGTCAATATTCCAGTAGCAGCTTTATGGGTATAGAAATGCACATCTACAGACCTGATCTAACTTTCTTATTCACGTCCCTCTCAGGTTGACCACATTCACTAGTAGGAACAGTGATAGTCTTGTGATACTCAATGATGGGAGATCTCCCATCATCTGAAAGCAAAGTAGTTGTTTGATTTTACAATATTTCAAGAACATATTTTTCCAGAAATGTAGCGTTCCCCCGTTTCTCCCCCATGAATGGACTACTCCTCCACAGTAGAACATCTTCTGCATGTCGTCACTGCCCTGATGTGAAGTCCCTAAAGACCTTGGATTAGTTCTGCAATTCAGGTTTTTTCTGTTGTTTCTACAAAAGCTGGAAGTTTGTGTTCCATCTCTAGTTGAGCGAAGCATTTAAAAAACGTAGTGATATTAGTGGCGGCTGTAGCTTAGATGTAGAGCGATGATCCACTGGTTAAAGTCTGTGGCCTGGTATAGCAACCATGCCATCAGTCTATAAAATGTGTGTGAATGGACACTTGTTGAGTAAAGTGGTCTGAATGGTCAAAAAAGGCTCAAGTCCATTCCATTTACTTGTGAGTGTAAGAACAGTGAAAACACTGTGGTGCACACAGTGATACCATTATCAATGAGGGGAACAAGGCTTGTGTTCATGTGTGTCGTGTTGTGATAGATCGAGGGCAGCCTCTCTACAACGCCAACAGCATCAATGATGGTTGTAGACCAGACATAAAGCAGCATCTGTTCCCATCAGTCCCACTCTAAAGATGTTTGTATCTACCCAGACCTTTTAGTTTTCTAACAATCAATACAGTAATAGATAATCTCTAAATAGTCAGTGGTCCATGACATTTATCGATTAGGAGTCCCATCAAAGAAGAACAACCATAAGCATACATTATTGATCATGATCATATTAGCGTTAAAAAGGATCCAATGACTGTGTAGATTCTCACTCATCCAGGTCATTTAGTTACTGTAAGCTACTGGACTTCTTATTTTAGCTCTCCTGTTGTTTGGTTTCTCCGATATATAAATCTGGGCATGCTTCTTCCTCTTGACAAGAGATCCAATCCAGATAATTTGCAGACTTTTACATCACTAGTGGCTCAGCTGGACGTCCATCAGACGATGAGCCGCTGATGCATCAGCTTCATTGCCTGAAGTGAGGAAACACCCCATGAAGGCCACTCAGGGGCAGTTTGTCAGGCTGAAGTGAGAAGATCGATGATTCCAGTCCTGGAGGAGAAGGACTGGGTGGACTGGGAATGCTGCTCTAACACATCATACTGGCTAGGAGGAGTCCTCCTGTTTGAATGGATGGTAATGGATGTAAGTGAGTATCATGAAAACACACGAGACAGTAGAACCAGGTTTGAACCCAATCTAATTTAAATTAAGCCTGATATGCAGGTGTTTAAGGAGAAGAAGAAAAGAAAGAAGAAAACATCTCTGCATCTACGGTTGGGTCCCAGGAAGAAGAAGAGGCGCCAGGTGGAAACCTGGACGGAATTTTTAGAATTCCTGTCTTGGTTAGTATTGCCCTTCCTTTTACTCCCTCATCTCCTGAGACAACTGGATCTAATCAGGCTTCAAGTTATGAGCTTGTGTCTGAACCAGTGGTTCCGACCGGTAGCGTCATTTCAGTTTAAGGCAAGAAGTCTCACTTCTAGAAGGTCCAGGGTCCAATATATCAGAAAAGTTTGATATTAAATGCAGCAATCTGGTACATTTTAAGACTTAAATCAGGAAGCAATAAACCATCACTATCATTGCTCGGGTACCAACAACACTGTTCACGTATCGAACAGATTTCTCCCACTCAGCGAAATACCCGCTGAGAAACAAACTCTGGTAATTGGCAGCTCTGTAGTCCGATACGTGAAGCTAGCAACACCAGGGTGCACAGTTAGCTGTATCCCGGGGGCCAGAGCAGGCGACATCGAATCCAACCTGAAGCTGTTAGCTAGGACTAGGCCTAGGTTTGAAAGGATTATTATCCACGTCGGCGGTAACGACGCCTGTGCTCGTCAGTCAGAGGTAACGAAGATTAATGTGGAGTCGGTATGTACCTATGCAAAGACCATGTCGGACACTGTAGTTTTCTCTGGCCCCCTGCCGAACATGACTAGTGATCTCATGTTTAGTCGCATGAGGTCTTTTCACCGCTGGTTGTCGGGTTGGTGCCCAGATAATAATGTGGGTTTCATAGATAATTGGTCGACGTTCTGGGGGAAACCTGGTCTGATAGCGAGAGATGGCATACATCCCACCCTGGATGGAGCCTCTCTCTTATCCAGGAATATGTTAGACTTTATCACCCGAAAACCGTGACTACACAGAGTTGAGTCCAGGAGGCGGAGTCGCAGTCCTACACGCTTCTCTGCATCTCCCTTAGAGCAGTCACCCACTCAGAACTACATAGAGATGGTGTCTGTCCCCCGACCACTTAATTCACTTAAATCCTTTACATCCAACAATAGAAGACGAGTCACCCACAGCAACTTAATTAATATTAGCACTAATTCAGCCATAAAGCAACAGGACTGGAGAGTGAAATGTGGACTTTTAAACATTAGATCTCTGTCATCCAAAGCTTTGTTAATAAATGATATAATATCAGATTATAATATTGACTTGCTCTGTCTTACTGAAACCTGGCTGCATCCTGATGAATATGTCAGCCTGAATGAATCCACTCCTCCCAGCCATATTAACACTCATATTCCTCGTGACAGCGGCCGGGTGGTGGAGTTGCAGCCATTTTCAACTCCAGTTTACTAATCAACCCTGAACCGAAGTGTAGCTACACATCATTTGAGAGCCTTGTGCTTAGTCTCTCCCACCCAACTTGGAAATCACTACAACCAGTCATATTTATCACTGTGTACCGCCCTCCAGGCCCATATTCAGAATTTTTATCAGAATTCTCAGAGTATCTCTCAAGTCTAGTACTCAGGACAGATAAGATAATCATGGCAGGTGACTTTAATATTCATGTCGATGTTGATGGCGATAGCCTTGGCTCTGCCTTCCTCTCTTTACTAGAGTCAATCGGCTTTTCTCAGAGAGTAAATGTGCCCACCCATTGCTTTAACCACACCCTTGACCTCGTCCTGACATACGGCATTGAGGTTGAACACTTATCTGTCTTCCCACAGAATCCCCTCCTGTCAGATCATTATCTAATAACTTTTGAATTCCTGTTATTAAACTACTCACCACCTGAAAAAAGCATACTCACTCGATACCTAACTGACAGTTCCATATCTAAATACAAGAAGGTGATTCCCTCAGTATTTAATCCGCTGCCTTGCCTCACCACAACTATAGATTTATATGCTGTTGCAGGTCCATCTAAAATAGATCAACTTGTTGAGAGCGCTGCAAGTTCACTGCGAACAACCCTTGACTCCATTGCTCCCCAAAAAAAGAAGTTAATTAAACAAAAAAGAGTCGCACCCTGGTATAACTCTCTCACCCGTACACTAAAGTTAACCTCTCGGAGGCATGAACGAATATGGCGCTCCAGCAAACTGGAAGAGGCTTTACACGCATGGAAAGAGAGTCTCAGAATGTACAGGAAGGCCCTACGCAATGCCAGAGCTGCTTATTACTCCTCACTGATAGAAAAAAACAAAAACAATCCAAGGTTCCTCTATAGCATGTTAGCTTCACTGACTAAATGTAACTACACTATTGATCCACGTATTCCTACAACCCTCAGCAGTGATGACTTCATGGACTTCTTTAACGACAAAATTCTGACAATTAGAGACAGAATTTATCACCTTGTTCCATCCACTGGCTCTAATCTGCCCTCAGATGCTGTTAGTGTAGAGACAGATGAAATAGCTAATATTCACCTCGACACATTTACTTCAATCAACTTCACTGAACTAGCTTCACTGATGTCGTCATCTAAAACTTCAACCTGTCTTCTGGACCCTATTCCATCCGGATTGCTAAAAGACATTTTCCCTTTGATTAGCCCTTCCTTACTAGAAATACTCAATATGTCTTTATTATCTGGCTATGTACCACAGTCCTTTAAAGTAGCTGTAATTAAACCTCTCCTTAAAAAACCTGCCCTCGACTCAAGTATTTTAGCCAACTATAGACCCATTTCTAATCTTCCCTTCCTCTCTAAGATTCTGGAAAAAGCAGTTGCTAAACAGCTGTGTGACTTTTTACACAACAATAACTTATATGAGGATTTCCAGTCAGGTTTTAGAATGCATCACAGCAAAGAGACAGCTTTAGTTAAGGTTTCAAATGATATTCTCAATGCGTCTGATAAAGGATTCATTTCCATCCTTGTTCTGTTAGATCTTAGCGCTGCATTTGACACAGTCGACCATCAAATCTTGTTACAGAGACTAGAGCATCTTATTGGTCTAAAAGGGACTGCACTAAATTGGTTTAAGTCCTATCTTTCAGATCGTTCCCAATTTGTCCATATCAATAACGTTTCTTCTACCCATACCAAAGTTAATCATGGGGTTCCACAAGGTTCTGTGCTTGGACCAATACTTTTCACCATCTATATGCTCCCATTGGGTAAAATCATTAGAAAACACTGTATTAATTTTCACTGTTATGCTGACGACACACAACTCTATCTATCAATTAAGCCAAATGAAACCAATCAGCTAGCTAAACTTCAAGCCTGTCTTAAGGATATAAAATCCTGGATGACCTGCAATTTCCTGCTACTCAATTCAGAAAAAACTGAAATTATTGTACTCGGGTCTGAAATCCTGAGGAACTCCATATCCAGTGATATAGGTATCCTGGATGACATCTCCCTGGCCTCTAGCTCCACGGTGAAAAACCTGGGAGTCATCTTGGACCAAGACCTGTCATTCTCTGCCCACATTAAACATATCTCTAGGACTGCCTTTATTCACCTACGCAACATAGCAAAGGTCAGACACTTCCTGTCTCTGAAAGATGCAGAAAAACTTATCCATGCATTTATTACTTCCAGGCTGGACTACTGCAACTCTTTACTGTCGGGTTGCACCAAAAAGTCCCTAAGGACTCTCCAGCTGATCCAGAATGCAGCTGCTCGTTTATTAACCGGCACTAGAAGAAGAGAGCATATCTCACCTGTATTAGCCGCTCTACACCGGCTTCCTGTAAAATCTCGTATAGAATTCTAAATCCTGCTCCTCACCTATAAAGCACTCAACGGTCAGGCTCCATCCTACCTTAGGGATCTCTTAGTCCCATATCGCCCATCCAGAACATTACGCTCCCAATATGCAGGCTTATTGGAGGTTCCCAGAATTTCTAAAATTAAAACAGGAGGCAGAGCCTTCAACTTCCAGGCTCCCCTCCTGTGGAACCGTCTTCCAATCTCAGTCCGGGGGGCAGACACCCTTCCTATATTTAAGAATAGGTTAAAAACTTTCCTGTTCGATGAAGCATATAGTTAGGGCCGGCCCTGGCTGGCCTAGTTATAGTTATGCTGCGATAGGATAGTCTGCCGGGTCCTCATGAGATGCCCTGGGCTTCTTTTTCTTCTTCTATCTGTGATACTGTTGTACCACTACTGTACTTTTAAATCTGCTGTGGTTCCTGTGTTTTCTCTTTCACAGAGCATGCTGCAGTACAGCCACTCAGGGATCTACGGATGTTGGAGGGTCTGAGGCTGCCTTGGTGAAACCTGGAAGCTGTGATGGATCCTGCTCCTCATCCTCCACTTCTACCAACATTCATTACATTTCTGTTTGTTTGTAATATTCAAATTTCTCTGTAATGTTCTCCACCTGCACACATCATCTACTGCAGCCTGTCCGTCCTGGAAGAGGGATTCCTCCTCTGTTACTCTTCCTGAGGGTTCTTCCGTTTTTTCTCCCTGTTAAAGGGTTTTTTAGGGAGTTTTACCTTGTACGATGTGAGGGTCTAAGGACAGGGGATGTTGTGTTGCTTTTGTACACAATGTAAAGCCCTTTGGGGCAAATCTGATTTGTGATTCTGGGCTATACAAATAAATTGAATTGAATTGCATACAATTAGCGTCAGGATTGAGTTAACTGAAGATGAATCACCAATTCTTTTTATCTGTTCTAAATGTACCTTTAAGTGAGTTTGTTCAACGATTTGAAGTACAAATCACTGCTTCAGGCAAGTGATTATTAGAAAAATGAGGAATGTGTGATATAAAAGTTTGAGTGAGGTTGATTTTCAACATTTTCCTTCTATAAATCACTGGTTGTTTAGATCATTGATCTCTTTGAGAAGTAAAATGAAGTTCATAGGATTTACAGAAAGGCTGCAATAATTACTTAAACTAAAGTAGACAAGTGCAAAACAATAGAGCACGCCAACAGAAATGACAATAATTTTTAGTAGATTCTCATTTTGCCTCCTTTAGCTTCCTGATCCTGGTTAAACATCTATCTGACCATTTTCTTCTTCACAAACATCTCCAGTTGAGTCATTCTGATGTTTGTTTCTGAGCAGCTCTTAATCACACCACAGGTTTTAATGATATCCAGGTGTGGGGCTGAGATGCTCATTCCAGAACGTTCTACTGTTCCTCTGCATCAATGATCAGTAGAATCTGAGACTGACTGGAATCCATGGAGCTTCAGCTTGAACCAGATTTACCTCCATCCTCCATCACACCACCTGAGTTATGTCCTCATTACTCAGTTTCAGTTCCATCAGCAGCTGATTCCAACATGAAGCTGGTTTGTTCTAAATGTGCTTTAGTGACTCTGTTTGTGTCATGTGATCAGAAGAAGCTTCTTCCCCATCATCTCCAAACATCATGAATGGTTGAAGATGCTCGTGATCACGTTGAGGTGTTTGGAGCTGGTTCAGCTTCTTCTGGTCCTGCCAGTCCAGGTCTGAACTAGAACTGTGTTCTTCCATTTCTTTACTTTGTTCTTCACAGTGGAAACGGACTCTAAAAATCTCTGATCTGCTTTTTGTTTCCTGCCCTTAAACCCTGATGTTCCCCTGTTGTCTCTTCTCCAGTCAAGAAGCAAACAGAGCAACCTGTAATCAACCTCCTTAAATACCCACGATTCTCATGATTGGCTCCACCTGTGTATGTAGGTCAAAGGTAAAACCACCTGTTGCTGTGACTATGGGGATCATGATGGTGGGAGAATTTTCAGAAATGATAAACTCTCCTTATAAATCTGTGTGATTGTTTTAGCCAAGAATAAAGAATTAAGTTGTGTTAATGGACAACCTTCAGTTTTGTCCATTTTTAATTTATTCTCATTTATGACCATGAAAAGTGTCTGAAGTTTGAAGATTAGCAGAGTTTGGTCACCCTAGTGATTAAATGAACTTTAACCATCCTAATTATATATATATTTAAATGTGTCTGCCACACTCTGTGCATAATTCTGGTTTTGACCATTTGGACCAATCAGCACCGCGATCTCGTGATGAGTGAATCAGCCAATCAGGAAGTGGTTTTATCCAATCACCTGCAGAGTTTTCTCTGGTTCTCAACTCCCAAAGAAAAGTTAGTTTTCTTGTGTTTCCTCCTTCTCGTTCGTTCTCTCTCTTTCCTGTGACATTTCAGTGCAGAAACATCATTACTTTAATATCCGTGATTCATGCGTCACACGAGCCGTTGTCGCCATGCGCATGCAGATATTAGCGTAACACACAAACAATGACACAGAGAAGCACAGAAAGAAATCCTGAGGTTCAGGAGCGTGGGCGTCGCGAGGCGTTCGCTGCCCGCCGCTTTCCAGCTCGTCCATCAGCCTCGCTCCAGACGTAGAATGTGTAGCTGCAGGGGGCGACAGCCTCTGATGGATCACCCACAGACTCCACAGCGTTTATGATTCAGACCGAGCCCACCTTTGGTTTCTACACATCGTGCAAGTAAAGCAACCAAAGTAAAAGATGATTTTCTAAACTAAAGAGTAAAACATGGATTTTTAATAATTCTGGCCGTGTGGCTGTAGAGGGTCATGTTGCTGCTGTTTTATCAAACCCTGGATGACTTTAGCTTTAGTAGCTCATGATGGAGGTTTGGTGATTACTGCTATTTCTGCTAATTCCATTCCCACATTTATGAAGAAAAAGCATCTCATACTTTGGTATATATAGGCCCCTGATAGTGAGGACCAGAAATACCACAAATGAAAGGTTTTCGACTTTTATTTTGAGAGACTTTAACTGACATTGGGTTTTCCATTGTTTCCATTTATATATATATATATATATAAAATAAAAATTCAACCAATAATTGTATGTTTGTGACACGTTTTTAAGAAAGCACAGTAAAATCTCTCAAATTTTAGGGGTTTAATTCACCCCCCCAATATTAGCTAGAAACAGCCATGTGAAGGTGTTAGCATCATCCTCAGTTTATAGAAAAGTTAAAAAAGGTTAAATCTCTCAAATGTTGATGTGTAGTCATGATAATAAATAAAAAGCAGCAAAGTTTGACTGATGAGGTCTGAACGTCCCGTTCCTCAACTGTGCTTCCTCTGTCCTCTCCACTTCTGTCCTGTTTGTAAATTCACACCATAAACCGGTAGAACTATAGTCATAATTTTTATTGATTCATTATATCCTCATTGTGGCGCGTAGATTAAATCGAGAACGAGACGTTTTCCGACCAACAACGTACGAGTTCTGACAGGATGGAGCAACGTCTGTAAAACGATGAAGAGTAATGAAGAAAACATCTCGCTGAAGGTATTTATGATGCCGGCGTTATTGGTGCACATGGAATTAACAGAACAGACGACAGAGACGCTTCTGGACCAGTCGCTGGAATCAAAGAGCCATGAGAATTAACAAAATGCTGGAAACGCTGGTAAAACGCTGAATCTTCTTGTTAAGTTTGCAGAGACGTGGATAGAAGATGTCGTTTCCTCATCAAGGTGCTTCCAGTGTTTTTCTGTGTTTTCCTGATGCAGACGCTCGTGTTTGTTCTCTGTTGGCCTGCAGCAACCAACCAGTCAGGATTCTGTCTAAATTAGGTCTGAAGGAATAAAAAGCATGCCCCATTAAAGCTAGCACCCAGCAGCCCACTAACAGCTCGGTTTAGTCATTTACAGGCTTGTTTTCCACAGGACTGCGTGTGCCTATCACCACCAAGCTCAGGCTCCTTTAACGTCCACGTTCTCTGCCTTCATTTATCACTGGGAATAAATGTTGATTAACAGTGTGGTTCAGAGTGTTTATTCTCCTTTTCACTCAAGAAAGTGGTTATTTGTTCAATGACATTCTTACTTTGCCGCTGACAGTCATGCCAATATATGCAAATAAGCAGCTTTTTATAACAGTATGATAGAAATACAATGAATAACGTAATAACATACAGTATAACGTACATTTACAGTGTAAACCAGCGCTGTGGCCCAGGGACCAGGACCAGACCGCTGGAGGGTCCAGTCCACTGGATGACTGTAGGTAATATACTAAACAGAGTTTTATTGGTCCAACCCATTTGAGATCAAACCACTGCTGTAAACTAGCTAATGATGGTGCAAATAAGCAAAATGTGCAAAGTCGGTAGATGTGCAAACTGCAGTTGGAAAGAAGGAGCTGTTTAAACCTCAGTGTGATGGTGTAGTGTAACCACACTGTATGTGGTCAGGCCTCAGTTTCTGTGTCTGTCATTGAGGTTATAACAGAGATACCTGGTTATTATTAAGGTAACATTATGATTATTGACATTATTATAATATTATAATTAGGTTATAACAGTGATAACTGGGTTAAGGTTGAGTCAACTCACGTTTAAAGAGCAGTGGAGGTTTCCATCAGGTTTTGTGGATGTGCAGGAAAAGCAGCTTTTAAACCGTTTTCCTGTCATTGCAGAGGTTTTTTCTGTTTTTTCTAAACCGCAGAGACTTGACCGTGATACCTGGCTTAGACATTACTGCTTTATCACCGTCACGTCTGAAAATGACGATGAGACCTTCTGTCTTTTCTGCCTCTCACTGAAGCCTGGATGTGTTGTGTTGCTTTATTTATTGATGCTCGATATATCTCCTGATCTCTAGATTTTAACACCAGGAATAAAAGGAAAGAAGCTGAGCTTGTTCTTATCCGTAGAATGAGGAATCCCATCCAACACACGTTTGTTAATTCCTGAACATTCAGATGTGTGGTTCATGAAGACGTCTGATGATGTCCCAGTGAAAGACCATTAGTGAGCAGAGCGTCTATGATAAAGAACACGCTGGTATTACTACGTCACAGAAAACACACCTGCATGACGCACCAGGTGTGTATTATGTAACTATGGTAACCACACGGTCTCACAGCAAACACCAGTTATTGTCCAATGAACAGAGGCGTTGTGATCTTATTACAGACACTGGCCAATAACGCGTAAATTAGTGACGTGATATTTGCTGAATTTACAGCTTGGACATTTTTGTTCTTTTTTGGCTAAGTAGCACATTTTTTTAATTTGCATTTTCTCAACATGCTGTACATCATAGTAATAACGTTGCTGACTATGTTTAATAATAATACATTATTTGAACAACAGTTACAGTACATAGTCAATAAATGCATGTGTACTTTTCTTCTTTTTTTAATTCATTTATCATTTTATATTGTTTTATGAGATACAAAGTAATGACTTCATATTGTTGAAATAAATGAAAATGGCAGCTGATTAATTCATTCAGCTGATTCACTTATTTCTTAATTTGTGTTAATTTAATTTTTTGTTCAACCAAACCAACAAACTTTTAATTGTGATATATGTTGAGGAAATGAACAAACAAAAAGACTAAATATGATCTACTAAGACAAAAAAACAAACTGCCAATGATACTGATTTATTTACATTAATTTATTCTAAAACCCAACGTGACACATGTGACATCACAGATCTCTGGTACTGGGAGTTGGTATCAAACGTTATTGTGGTTCATTTATTAACTCGTCAGTTCGTCGAATGAAGAAACATGAAAGAAGCTTCGGGCTGAAATGAGCAGTTGGACTTTATGCTTCACTAACTTCAGCTGTTAAAACGCCTCCAGATGCTGACGAGCGAAGCAGGACACTGGCCGCGCTGCTCAGACTTTACAAACCCTTCAACGTCTTCCAGAGGATGATGTCACAAACACCGATTACATCACAAGTGGCTGAAGTTCAGGAGGAAACAATCTTCCCTCCATTATTGGTTGGATCTGCAACTTTTTCATCGTTCTTCGGATGAAAACGTTATTTCTTTCTGTTACTCAGCTAAAGGAAGTTGACGTGATTCCAGGTGAAGTCGCAGCATCAGGGAACGTGTATAATTCATTAGTTCGTTAACGACATTCAGCGCTAGACAAGATGTTTAAAAAAAGCAAAGAAACGACATTCAGAATGCTGAAATTGGACACGTTTTCCAATGAACATGTTGAAGAATCAACTCAAGCTTTTTACTCAAGTAAAAGTGCAAAATGGCTTCATTTTGTTCATTTTCAACATTTTTTGAGCATTTTAAAAGCAGAACTGAGGTTTGACGTTATTGAGACTATTTTTTATTGTTCCAATAATCATTGACAGACACTCACATGTTAAAATTAGAAATACACTTTTATTCTAGGAGTTTAGGATTAAATAAATAAAACAAACTTTGAATCAGGCAAAGAATGAGGACACAAGAAGAGTTAAATGTTTAAGTGAGTTTTTAAGCATTTTGCATTCTTGTAAATGTATGATTCTATGATTTTATAGACACATATATTTAAATTTAAAACACCACAAGTCAGAACTAGGACCTATTTAGTTTCCTCTTGATATAAATAACACATAATCTGCTGTGACTGGATGTAGAATTCGTCTTTATGCTGATGATACTGTTCTATATGTCACTGCAGCTGCTGCACATGATGATGTAGATTCTCTCATCATTGCATCTGATATAATCAAGTTGGCTTCTCTTCTCCCTCTTTATCAGACATGTGTCTGGGTACTTTTATTTTTAATATAAATACATATGGGCGACACGGTGGTGCGGTGGTTAGCACTGTTGCCTCACAGCAAGAAGGTCGCAGGTTCAAGACCCGCCTTGGGCCTGGGTCTGGGGCCTTTCTGTGTGGAGTTTGCATGTTCTCCCCGTGTCTGCGTGGGTTTTCCCCGGGTACTCCGGTTTCCTCCCACAATACAAAAAACATGCTCAGGTTAATTGGCAACTCTAAATTGCCCATAGGTGTGAGTGTGAGAGTGAATGGTGTGTGAATGGTGTGTGTGCCCCACGATTGGCTGGCGACCATCTGGGGTGTATCCCTGCCTCTCGCCTTAACGCGCTGGGATAGGCTCCAGCAGACCCCTGCGACCCCGAAAGGGAATAAGCGGGATAGACAATGGATGGATGGATGGATGGATAAATACATATGGAACATTGCTAATACTACTATTATAACTTTAATACTTAAGACAAGACAAGTTGTAAAGAAGGTAAGAGGTAGATTGGACCAGACTATTATGGTGATATTGCATTTTATTTTAATTTATGTTCCCTCCATAAATTATTCTCTGAATATTTTGTCCTCAGTAATGTGATATTAATCAGATCAATGTGCTTGTTTGGTTTGTTTCTGCCATGTTTTGACTGAGGTTTGATGTTATTGAGACGATTTCTCATTGGTCCAAACGTCGTAAGCCTCTAAAGGATTTGCTCATTGAATGTTTCCTTAAAAACTTTGCAGCAATAACAGATAACCGTGTGTTTCTGGGAGGTTGAATTGAAGGAGGCCTTCAGAATAAAGGTTCTTTGTGTTTCTGGAGAAATGCTTGACTGGCTCCACTGTCCTCGGTGGGTGGGGAACAGTAAAAAAGAAGTGTACCTCAAGGCAAAGCAATTATTAAACTCCACAGAAACTGACAATTAGACAGGAGCAAGGAGGAGATGGATGATCCCAGCGACAGGCCCAGCATTCCACGCTTCACCGTTAACGCTGCATTCATCTTCATCTGCAGCCAGAAATGGACAAAAAGCTGATAAAACAGCTGATGCCACCTGGACAAGTCGAGATTCATGGCAACGGATCGACCTCACACACACACACACACACACACACACACACACACACACACACACACACACACACACACACACTCCCAGAGCCATAGCACTCTGGGCGGGTGAAAACATTATGCAATTGTTCTCCGTGAGAACTAGCCAGAGGTCGGAATACGTTATTCAAATAATTCCCAGCCATAATTTGGTTTGAAATGTTCTCAGCACACACACACACACACACACACACACACACACACACACAAGATGAATAATACAAGGTTTCACCCTCTGAGTTAGTCAAATCAGTCGAGTATCCTCCAAAGTAAAAGTATTTTATTACTTAGTTCCTGCTCATGTTTCACAGGACAGTAAAAGAAAACAGATTTATATGTAAATAGGAGGTTAACGCCAGTTATTGCATCACTTATTAAAATCCAACACCTCCCGACACTGCTTCAGCGTTAACTTTTATTCATACGAGATTTATGCACAAATTTATGCACATTCCTACTTTAGTTCAAGAAATTATTTTCACAGTTTCTGTAAACCCAATAAAAGTTATTTCACTCCTCAAATATCACTGTGTTCGTCTGTTATATATTTAACTGAAAATGTAAAAAATGATCATGGGTGCCCAAACGTTGATGTATATAAGACTGTATACGTCCCTGAATAAAGTCTTCTGTACTTTATGATATAGTATTATAATGATAATAGGCAGCTTAAAGCAGAGCTTACTGATTTTTGTGATAAGTGCATAGCTTTTATTTTAGGGAGACACTCTTTTTTTGTCACAAAACTTTATTGAGTGACTGGAGCCAAAAATCCCTGCATGACGTAAATGTGGACACACTAAAATAATAATAAATAGCAGGATCATAAATCATCTGGTTGTTTGTGAATCTGGAACGTGGGGTCATGTTCTCTTCATGCAGATGATGAAGGTTTCTCTGTCAAAGGGGAGAAGATAAATTGGAGTTTTTTGGCAGCGGGGCGGTCTGTTTTGTTACCTGAAGACGGAGGAAACCACAACACGATACTTCACGCTGTCAACTTAGACCCTTCTAAATTACAGGTGGAGGCGATGAACGATGAACGATGAACGATGAGCGATGAGCGATGAGCGATGTCCCAGGGCGACGAGCATCGAGTCTCTCAGCCTCTTCCCACTAGTTCCTGCTGAGAATTGATGTGAGGTCACAGAGCAGAGAGAGCTAAGCTGTGGAAAACACAGCGACAGTGGAGCTGGCGGCCATGATGGCGATAATGGTGATGGTGGCGATGATGGTGGCGATGATGGTGGCGCCTTGACAACACGTTGGGATGAGCTTCTCACGAGTCTGAGAAAATCATTCATCAAATTCCAGGTGATGTCTCATTGTGGAGCAATGTGTGTGTGTGTGTGTGTGTGTGTGTGTGTGTGTGTGTGTGTGTGTGTGTGTGATTGACACGCTGGTTCAATCCCCATGTGATGAACACACCTTGTTCATTTGGAGTTTCACGTCGTCCACTCTCCCCTAGTTAAGACACTTCTAAGTCAAACAACGTGCTGAAGAAATAATAATAATAATAATAATAATAATAATAATAATAATAATAATAATAATAATAATAATAATAATAAAGCAATAAAATGACACGTTGGAATAAATCCACTGAATTTCCATCTACAGGAAAAACAGCTCACAGCTAAGTGGCCTTCACATCCTGTCCCGTACGCAATGTTCAAAAGCGATTCCCGACAGGAACATACAGCTGCTTCTCAAGGTTACGTGTTCTATATTATTCAGAGTCGTTTCTTATTTAAGGGAAGTGGATTTGATGGAGCTGTAACGCCATGTGGAAGACATTATCCCCCTGCACTGCCGTGCACTCACAAATCTCACTAACTGGATTTGACCAATAAAATGCTACAGTTCACCCTTTTTTACTTTTGCAGGTCCATATTTTTCATACCGTACATCAGGGGGTCAAACATGCGGCTCGGGGGCCCAGACCAGCCCGCCTGAGGGTCCGACCCGGTCCACTGGATGAGGACAGCACAAAGTTCCTGTTTCTTCCCAGGAGTCTGTGAGAATCTTTAATAGTAGGAAGATGACCCTGTCTATGATAAGGTGGAATAATACGTCATATTATCGTTATAATGTCCCATTGGTTCAATCGTAAAACCATCACATGGTGTAACCATAAAAACTTGATACCAGATAGTTTAACTCCCTTAAAAAGTAAAATCTGAATATAATAATTTAAATTCATCATTTCGTGTCATATGTATAAAAGAAAAATGGTACAAATTGACTTAAACACAGAATGTGCTTTCAGAGACTCGACAAGCTTTTAAACCTGAATTTAAAACGTTTTTGCATTGATGGTCTGAAGCTGCATCTGAGAGTTTACAAATCATTTTAACGACTTGTTCTTGGTTAAAAATACTTTATTAGCATCTGTTTCCAGCCTTTCTGGTGTTTGGAGACCTGGACCAGGCTGCAGCTGCGAATCTCTGATGTCACAAAGTGCTCAGAGTTCACAGCCTCACACGAGCGAGATAACAAGTGAAACAGTGAGTTTCCAGCAGGGGGGTCTTAGCAGGTCTCAGCAGGTCTCAGCAGGTCTCAGCAGGCCTTAGCAGGTCTCAGCAGGACTCAGCAGGTCTCAGCAGGCCTTAGCAGGTCTCAGCAGGACTCAGCAGGTCTCAGCAGGTCTCAGCAGGTCTCAGCAGGCCTTAGCAGCAGGTCTCAGCAGGACTCAGTAGGACTCAGCAGGTCTCAGCAGGACTCAACAGGACTCAGCAGGTCTCAGCAGGACTCAACAGGACTCAGCAGATCTTGGCAGCCCCACCAGACCACAGATGGACAGAGCTCAGGGGGGGAGAGAGTCGGCTTGAACAAGATGGGACCATGCATCTACTCAGAAGATCTCCAGGACAGGACTGTGGAAGTCAGAACCAGCTAGACTTAACCTGTAGGGTCTGACAGAAACTCCTGATGTCCACTATGTCCAGCGATAGTCCCCCTTGAGCATGTCCTGAGCTATTGCCCAAAGGTCCTTGGGGAGGGGAGGTACACCAAGACCAGGTTTTGAGGGCAATGTATGGCATGAATCCAGCTCCCATTGAGGAACAACTTAACCTTCGTCAGGACAGGAGAGAACCCTTCAACTGGCCTCAACCTGGTCTGGACCCGGGAAGTAAGCTGAGATTTCCAGATGTCTCCTACGTCTGATGTTATCTGGTTTTAACATCAGACTCCATGAAGCAAGTCGTGCTTCTGGAACTGAAGGTCCCTGGGGAAGACCAGACACACCAGGCCTATGAGCGCAAGAAAGGTCAAAATATCTGGAGCTGGTGGAGGTCTGCAGAGACCAGGATGGGGAATCTCTGCACCAGGCGCTCAGGCTGGTAGCAGGAGAGAAAACCCACCCAGAATGGCTGTGGATCAAGAGGACAGATCCACTGGGACTAATGCGGTGTCTGAACATACCAACTATCACAATAATGACCCTATGACAATAATAATTGGTATTTATATAGGGGGAAGGGGGGTCAGAATGGGACCAGTAATACTCCTACTTGGCTGTCCAGTCCAGTATGGTAGCTTGGTTGTCTGGGCTTTGAGCAATTTCAGAAACAACGTATGTTTGCGTGACTAAATGAGTTATTGCCTTAATCCAGTGCTTGACAACTGAGGAGTGTGTAATCAGTTACTCTGATTAATATCGCAGTTCTACAACTCTCATTAGGAAACCCAGACAACGTGATTGGACTTTGATTTTCTCTGCCATGTATACGCCTTAATCTGAGTGAAACTACACAACACATCCATGCATGTGTTCCACCCCCCCCCCCCCGTTGACCAGAAACAAAAACACCCAAGAACGCTGTTCACAGAAGAACAATAGAATCACAGTAGAACCAGCAGAGGGTAGAGGCCAGGGTAGAACATTCTTCACTGCTGTCAAATTCAGTCTGGACTCCATGGACCCAGTTTGTCCACATCTAGGGAGCCAATCACAGAACAGGGGAGAAACCCCTTATAACTGATAACTGTGTGTTCAATCCTCATTGGGTATCGGTAGATCGTCGGTGTGTTTGGTCTGATTGGCTACCAGCTCCATACAGACATCGTCTTTCATAAACCACACCTTCAATAACGTGTTAGAAGGCGACGCCACAGCATCAACAAACGTCCACTTTTTTCCACAGTTTTTGATTCAAAATGGTTTAAATGACAAGAAATGAATTAACACTCTGAAACGACACATGTCGCCCCCTGGTGTTCAGGTAGGACACGTTGTCCCCAGTGATTCAGTCTTCTCAGATCCATGTAAACTGGGACAAGGACAAAGGTCCAATCAGACCCAGAACCTGACGTCGAGGACGACTGGTTATCAACTGGATTTGATTTTGCCTTCAGGTGTGTTTGAAGTTATTCACGTTGAAAATTGGATCTTTACTTATCCCAGTTAATGAGTTTTTTTATTTGGTGAAAATGGTCCAACACTCTGAATAAAAGACAACCTGCTCACATCACTTCATTTCCCATGTTGACAGAATCCCTGCAGATTCCTCAGCTGTTTTAACCCTGGTTCAATTCAATTCAATTCATTTTATTTGTTCAGCCCAGAATCACAAATCACAGATTTGCCCCATTGTTCTTTACAGTTTGTACAACAGCAGCACAACATCCCCTGTCCTTAGAGCCTCACATCTACAAGGTAAAACTCTAAAAACAGAAGAACCTCAGGAAGAGAAACAGAGGAGGATCCCTCTTCAGGACAGACAGGCTGCAGTAGATGATGTGTGCAGGTGGAAACATTACAGGGAAAACTGGACATTACAAACAGACAAACAGAAATGTAATGAATGTTGGTGTAAGTGGAGGATGAGGAGCAGGATCCATCACAGCTTCCAGGTTTCACCAGGACAGCATCAGACCCTCCAACATCGTAGATCAGATCTGCAGCTCATCAACATTTCTGGTATAGACAGGTGTGTGTTTGCTGATTAAGTCCAATCAGGAGAATCAAACACAGCTGCACCAATGAAGCTGGAACCAGGTTCAGCAAATGGATAATGACGGATTTCAGTTTCTCCTGTTTAATTTAAATAAAAATCTTGAAAAAATAAAATGTTGAACAGTTGTGTTTTTTCTGTCAATATGTGGTGCTCTGCATATTAATGCATGAACAATAGTGTTTTAGTTTTAGTATCTTCAGTATATTAGAAAAACAACTTATTTGTATATAAAAATTGAATTAATTTTTAAAGAAATGTAAAGTTGACTTACCCCAGTTAATGAGTTAATGGTTTCATTAGTGTTTGATTCTGACTAAAAGACAAACTTCTGTTGTGAGAAAATAAAGCTCACATGTCAAAAGCAACTGGTCATGTGTGCGTCCTTCAAAATAAAAGCCCCTCCTTCCCACTGTAACCCCTGTAAAAACATGGACTTTATACCACGGATTTTTAGATAAATAAAGATGAAGTAATCGCTGGAAACACTCTGCATCACATCAGCAGATAATCTGGACCAAGCATCGGCACCAAATCGACTCTCCAGGATAAAATCCTGCAGCCTGAGTCCAGCTGAAAGGTCACGAAGGATCGAAACATTTTTTTTTTTTTTTTTCATGCAATCTGATGAATATCCATCAAATTTTATCGAATCAGGCCTGGCGTCCCTGTCGGTGTCGGGGTCAGGGGTCACATATGGACCAACACTGGCCCAGAAAAGTGTTGAGTATTATTACGACTTCAGAAGCTCACTCTCCTTCTTTGTTTAATGCTTTTGGTGGAGCTAGCGGCTAAGCTGGCCCGTATGAGGGGGCTGGTGCTGGTTCTATACATGTGTGGAGTTCTGCTTCACAGTGACATCAGCCCGTCAGCGGCCATGACTGATGGGGACCAGAACAGCTGCTCCAGATGCTGCTCGCCACCGCCAAGCCGCCATTCCTCCGTAAGTGGGGGGATGAGGTAGCGTGCTGGGTTCTCAAGGTGGGGTCCGCGGACCCCCCCTGGGTCCTTGAGAGAGGTCCCCAGGAAAAGACAAGGCAAGAACATGGGTGTAGGCGTCAGGGATGAATGATTGTTGGCATGAGGAGGAAATCAAAACCTGTTTAAGAATCATGCATCAGGTCTCTGAACATGTGCATTATGTTCATTTAAAAGTCCATTATTCCATTTTAAAAAAATCACAATTTTGTGTGATTTTTGTAAAGTGAAAAGTCAATTGTTGTAACTGAAAAAGAATTTTAAATATTTATTCCACATAGAACATAAAACTAGTTATGTCTTTTTAATTATTTAACTATCTAGTACCAAGTTTTTAGGATTAAACCACATCACAGTTTCATTATTTTTCCATAATTTAAAAATGTATTAACAGAAATCCTTTTTCACTTTCACGTTGAATCTGATTCGTTGACTCACAAATAAATTGAATAATCAATAATCCTACCATGACAGGTAACTCTGAACACGTCTGCTGCTCGTTTAGAAACGTACAGAATTGGCAAGTCAGCGCTTCGGTTTATAAGCGCATTCAGAAATGATTCATGCGACTCGTAAACACACTGTGGAGTAAACACGGCCTGGGAGTAAACGTGTTTACCCGCCTCCTCTGAGCTGCTGGATGGTTCCCGTTCCAAAAAGTCCCTCATATAACCTGCTGCCAGCTCCATGAGTCAGTGGAACAGCTCTTGCATAAGGTTTGAAAGTGGACCACGTTCCTGTGGGAATGATGATGTGATTTCCAGTAGATAATTCTGAAGGTGCTGAGGGTCCTCCTCCCCCCCCTCCTCCTCCTCCTTCTTATCGGATCATCGGGTCAACCCGTCACGAATCGTCGGGTCCCACCGTGCGTGTCTTTCTCCACGTAAACGTGGGCTTTGTGTGCTTTTAAAACAGCATGCGGGCCCGTAACGTTAAACTGAACCAGATACGATGACATCAGGGAGACGTCGGCGCCGGACCAGAACCGCCGGGTCGGACCAGACATTCTACCTCGTCTAACCTGGGCTCAGGGAAGGTTCCTGCAGGAAAAGAACCCAAAAGGCTGAAACACGGACGTTATTATCAGGAATCCCAGCTGCATTCTCTGCATTTTCTTGTCAGAACAGCAAAGTAAATTACAGGCTGAGATGTGATGCCTCCAGAGAAGAAATACTGAAAGATCCATGTTCTGCTGCCAGGACCAGGACAACACGTCTCGTTGTGTGTTCCTGACTTGTAAAACAGAGCTAATGGTGCTAATGGGGGGGGGTCATAAAGGATTCTGGGCTCCAGATTTATTTAAACACATTGATAAACAGCATTATCTGCCTCCTATAAAACTTCACATGGATTTCAAACCACCTAAATATAATCTTTCAAATCCTTAGTGAGGAGGTATTGTTGTCAGTCCTTTGTTTGTCTTTGAACAGAATCATGGAAAAACGACCAATGGGCCAAACATCGTGATTGTTGGTGGTCTGGTTCAGAAATGGTCAGAGATGGGACCATCTGACCTCAGGCCAGGGTTAGGGTTAGGGTTGGGAAGCTAACGTTAATAGTGTTAGGATTAGGAAGCTAACGTTAATAGTGTTAGGGTTAGGGTTAGGAAGCTAACGTTAATAGTGTTAGGGTTAGGGTTAGGAAGCTAACGTTAATAGTGTTAGGGTTAGGAAGCTAACGTTAATAGTGTTAGGGTTAGGGTTAGGAAGCTAACGTTAATAGTGTTAGGGTTAGGAAGCTAACGTTAATAGTGTTAGGGTTAGGGTTAGGAAGCTAACGTTAATAGTGTTAGGGTTAGGAAGCTAACGTTAATAGTGTTAGGGTTAGGGTTAGGAAGCTAACATTAATAGTGTTAGGGTTAGGAAGCTAACGTTAATAGTGTTGGGGTTAGGAAGCTTACGTTAATAGTGTTAGGGTTAGGGTTAGGAAGCTAACATTAATAGTGTTAGGGTTAGGAAGCTAACATTAATAGTGTTAGGGTTAGGAAGCTAACGTTAATAGTGTTAGGGTTAGGGTTAGGAAGCTAACGTTAATAGTGTTAGGGTTAGGAAGCTAACGTTAATAGTGTTAGGGTTAGGGTTAGGAAGCTAACATTAATAGTGTTAGGGTTAGGAAGCTAACGTTAATAGTGTTAGGGTTAGGGTTAGGAAGCTAACGTTAATAGTGTTAGGGTTAGGAAGCTAACGTTAATAGTGTTAGGGTTAGGGTTAGGAAGCTAACATTAATAGTGTTAGGGTTAGGGTTAGGATGCTAAGGTTAATAGGGTTAGGGTTAGGAAGCTAACGTTAATAGTGTTAGGGTTAGGGTTAGGAAGCTAACGTTAATAGTGTTAGGGTTAGGGTTAGGAAGCTAACATTAATAGTGTTAGGGTTAGGAAGCTAACGTTAATAGTGTTAGGGTTAGGGTTAGGAAGCTAACATTAATAGTGTTAGGGTTAGGGTTAGGATGCTAAGGTTAATAGGGTTAGGGTTAGGAAGCTAACGTTAATAGTGTTAGGGTTAGGGTTAGGAAGCTAACGTTAATAGTGTTAGGGTTAGGGTTAGGAAGCTAACATTAATAGTGTTAGGGTTAGGAAGCTAACGTTAATAGTGTTAGGGTTAGGGTTAGGAAGCTAACATTAATAGTGTTAGGGTTAGGGTTAGGATGCTAAGGTTAATAGGGTTAGGGTTAGGGTTAGGGTTAGCTTCACTCCAGCTGTAGATGGTGTTTCCCAGCAGCATCAGCATTTTATTAGTCTCAACACATGTAAAAACTAATGAAAACTCTTATTTCATATTCTTTATTCTATCAGCCATATGTATTTGAACCTATTTGAACTGTGAATTAGCTGCAGGCTGGATAACATCATTCATGCTGTTATGTTTTTTTTTTTACGGTTTCTTCATTTCTTTCCCCGTTTAAAGGTTGTTTTTGGGGAGTTTTTCTTTGTCTGAGAACAGGGGATTTTTTTGCTGCGCTTGTACAAATGATAAAAAACATTGAGGTCAATCTGTGGTTTGTGATTTTGGGTTGAACAAATAAAACTAACTTGACTTTACCCCTGTCACCTTGGTAAAGGTCGCCTGCTCCTACTTCAATGTGGAGTTATTCAACAAAACCTATTGATTATTTCCATTAGGTGCATGATGGTGACTTTAAACGGAGCCACAATCAAAGGGAACGTTCCCTCGAATCACGTGATGTCAAACACTGATACTGACTGAATGAAAAAGCTCAGAATTCACATCTTTACATAAGGCGAGGTCCCGTCTGTTCAGGCTTTAGAGGGTTAATCTTGAACCCTCTACATCGTCCAGTGTTTGTGGGGACACTGTCCTCATCACCACCAACAAACTCAAAACGTCTGTGACACAAGAGAAGCTAATGATGTGTTGGTGGATAATCTGAGAAAAGCCAAACACGCAACACAAAGTTAGCTGTGCAGCAGAAAAAATCTACTTTTACAGTTTGATTGTTTCTCTTGTTTATTAATAATTAATAATTTTATTTCCCCCACTTAGCTCTGTTTGCCCATTGGGAGTCTTCATCAATCATTATAAGGTATTTATAGGTAATAACTTTACATCAGAAAGTAAATTATGAGTAATAACCTGACACTACACAGATTGCAGCAGATTTGTGTGTCACTTATCTTTACACCTAAAAAACAAAAACCACAGCACGGGATCAGTCCAGTGGTCCGTTTTCTACCCACAAATCTATGCTTGAAAATAAGTATTGATATGAGAATTTAACAGACAGTAATGTCCCAGAAATCCCCAGAATCGTATTTTATTATGTTTCCTATTGTTTCATGATACGCCCTGTCTAATTTAATACTAGTTATATACGTAATTTCACCAGAAACTTGTCCCCCACAAAGTATTTTAGACATTTGAGATCAGGTTTATCTGTCAGAACTGAATTTGTTTGTTTGTTTGTTTTTTTATAAAAAATAGGTAAAAGTTATTTATTTAAAGGGAATTTATGTAACTTTCTCTAACTGATAGTCACCAGGTATCAGTTGGGTGGGATCCCAATAGAAAACACATCTGGAACTGTAATGAACATCCCTTTAACCAAGGAGTTAGTGACTTTTTTTTTTTTTTTTTTGAGTAATCGTCTTCCATATGACAGTGGTATCGCAAGTGATGTTTTTACTTTGTTTTTCTAACAGTGAAAATATGTAAAACATCCTGGCTGTCGGCCGTGATGACGTACGTGTTGGAGTCGCTGCGGATTATTATGAGTGAAGAAATGTTTCTGCTGTCGGGACAAATGAAGGAACGCCATCTTGAAGCGTTTTATCCCGTCCTTCTGAACTTTAACGAGTGTTTGATGGCAACAACAGTCGGGCCAACATCGTGCTCATCGCCTGTGTACTGGCTTCAAAACGTCTCTCCACACTGGACCCGACAGCCTAAACAAGAACAGGGTCATGAACGGGCCGGGTCACGGGTCACACAGCACCACCATGTTCCCATAATACAGAAACTGTGCCTGAATCACAGGGGAATTTAATTTAACCATTAGCTTGTCGTGCAAAATGCAAAACTGGGCTCTTTCTCTTTATTTCCCAGCAGGCATTGCATGTCCAACTTGCAAAACATGACACGGAATCGGACCCACCCAGTCGACCCAGAGCAACAACACGTCATGATAAGCTCAGCAGGAACAAAGTCAGAACACATTCTGCAGATACGAGGCGTCGAATTGACGTTGCACTGTGAGGGATTTTCAAAGGAGAATTTCTGCATTTTTTCACTCCAGAGGCGTCGTGTCAAACTTACATTATAGTAGACACATTTTTAATTTTAATGAGGGCTGATGCAGTTAAATTAATGTTCAGCCCACTAACGCTGCAGGAAACATGAGTAGACAACTTCCAGACGTGTCCGGAGTCCTGGATGTGTATCACTACTATTCATCTTTATGCTGATGATACTGTTCTATATTTCATGGCACATTCTCGCTGTTTCTGTCACAGAGATGTATAATAGAAAAGAGTGTTAATGTTCTGTCTTGCAAAAAAGTCATAGTCAATATTAATTATTACCTATATACAAAAGTATGTCCTCTTGTAAAATGTGTAAGTGAATTCTATTTGTTAATGTTTTTTGAGGATGATCACTGATTTATTACGGATAAACTGAGGCTGCTGCTGTTGGACATGTTCATTCTTTTCCTTTTTTTCTGAGCTGCAGCTGTTCCCAGATGTTACTGAAACCTCAGGGAAAATCTTCCCACCGCGGCTCCGTTTACTGTGTTTACAAGTACAGCAACTGGAGTATTACAGAACGAATGTGACTCATGACATGGAGGTCAGTGACGAATCATGTTTAACAAGACGAAAAAGTCAATAACTACAGTTTTAAGAAGCATTCATCAGGTCTCTGTCATTGTACATTTTATGTTCATGTTGGTTTATTGTCATTTAAAGTCCATTTGTGCCATTTATTTTCACAAAAATCATGATTTTGTGGGATTTTTGACATAAAATGTCAAATGATGTAACTAAAAAAGAATGATAAACTTTAAATATTTTATCCACATATAATATAAAACTAGGGGATGATATGTCTTTTTAATTATTTAAAACATTTTCAAGAGAGTTAAACTATCTACCAAGTTTTTAGGATTAAAACACAGACTCATTATTTTTCCATAATTTAAAAACGTATTAACAGAAATCCTTTTTCACTTTCACATTGAATCTGATTTGTTGACTCACAAATAAATCGAATAATCAATATTCCACACTGATCACTCAAAAGAAAATGGCGTTTAAGATTTATTTTTGAAACATAAAAATCCCATTAGACTTTTTCATTTTTCAAAATAAAGCTGATTTTGACTTTTGAATAAAATGAATAATGAACATTCCAAACTACATTTTCTCATTCAAAACTGCTCATTCTGTGACTTAAATAAAAAGAAGAAACAAATTGAAAAATGCTTTTCTCATTTTTTTAATTATGAGTGAAAAGATGCAGCGTCAATTTTAATTAGAAAAAGTCTGTGTGTGATTCATTTGAATTTATGAGTCACTTTGGTTTTTATAGGTTATAACACAATTTATAATGATTTTACAAATCCTGAGCAACAAATACGACAGAAATGAAGCAAAGTGTGTGTGTGTGTGTGTGTGTGTTGTAGTGTGTGTGTCTGTGTGTGTGTGTGTGTGTGTGTGTGTGTGTGTGTTATAGTGTGTGTGTGTGTGTGTGTGTGTGTTGTGTGTGTGTTATAGTGTGTGTGTGTGTTTGTGTATCCATTGATATGATGCTAATGTGGCCAGAATTATGTTGTTTACCAAGATCATAAAGAGACTTTTTTCCTTTTCTCCAAAAACTTGAAATATTGCCCCAGGCCTTTATTTTAATGGAGATGATATTCTGTTTTTTGCTTCCTCATGCAATGTTAACCAAAGTTGGTTTCAGTTTAAATTGAAAGTGAAGTGAATCCTGATCTTTTTCTTCAAATTAAAAATCTCCTGTAGCCTGATTATAACACGAGTTCTACTGGACTCACTAAACCTGCAACAACAGCCAGTGAATAGAATCCAAACACAAACCATGTTTCTTCCAAAACATGTAAAAGGGAACCTTATGCAATACTGAACTCAACGCCAGCAAACATTACGTTTATTTTTGGTTGTTTTAATGAACGCTGCACAGAAAACCTGTTCAACGTGGCAGCAGAATAATGTTGTGATAGAACCACTGGTTCTATCACACTAACCCTAATCCTAGAACCAGTGGTTCTATCACACTAACCCTAACCCTAGAACCAGTGGTTCTATCACACTAACCCTAACCCTAGAACCACTGGTTCTATCACACTAACCCTAACCCTAGAACCACTGGTTCTATCACACTAACCCTAACCCTAGAACCACTGGTTCTATCACACTAACACTAACCCTAGAACCACTAGTTCTATCACACTAACCCTAACCCTAGAACCAGTGGTTCTATCACACTAACCCTAACCCTAGAACCAGTGGTTCTATCACACTAACCCTAGAACCAGTGGTTCTATCACACTAACCCTAACCCTAGAACCACTGGTTCTATAACACTAACCCTAGGACCAGTAGTTCTATCACACTAACCCTAACCCTAGAACCACTGGTTCTATCACACTAACCCTAACCCTAGAACCACTGGTTCTATAACACTAACCCTAGGACCAGTAGTTCTATCACACTAACCCTAACCCTAGAACCAGTGGTTCTATCACACTAACCCTAACCCTAGAACCACTGGTTCTATCACACTAACCCTAACCCTAGAACCAGTGGTTCTATCAGAGCCTTCACATGTATGTAAAGGTTCTAACACATCCATGTTGCCATATCATCAGACTGTGATAAACCCTGCGCTCCATTGGCTTCATTTTGTGGTGATTGCTCATAAAGAGACTGGAGTTCCTGTGCCACACATAAAAACAAGAAATGCATGCGGCCATTGTTGTAAAATGACCCGAGCACCACCTCCACGGAAAATAAAACCTGCACTGTACGCCTACTGTATCCCCCCGTGCAACATTCACCGCTGACGTCACGCTAACGCTAGTAAAACTGTAAAAAGGGTTATTGTTTGACGAAGAACGGCTGGGACGAAACCAAATATCGTTTATTGAGAGCAGGACGTGGAGTCGGGGGGGGTCTTTTTTTTTCCTCTTCTCTCTCCTGAATATTGACTCTGTTAATTCCCTGCACCTCCTCAGTGGAATGTGCAAACACTCAGTTGTGTCTCAGAGAGCTGGGGGGGGGTTTGCATGAGGAGGCCTGGGGGGGGGGTTTGCATGAGGAGGCCTGGGGGGTTGGGGTTGGGGGGGTTCACGTGCACACACCTGCCCAGGGAAAAGGAGCCCAACTCAAGGAAAATATGCTCCTGTGGTTTTTAGGTTTTTGCCGCTGAGGCCGTTGCACAATGAGCGCAGCAGACTGTGAAATAAGTAATTTCATGTCACATTATCAGGATCAGACGTGTCTGTGATGATAAGCAGCAGCTCAGTTCACAAGGAGAGGAACAGCAGACAGAAGCTTCCTCAGCGGATCATTGACTCAGAAAAACCTGCAGCGAATGAAGCAAAAACCATCAAACCCACGAAGGAAATGCTGCAAATGACAAACACTCAAAACCACCAGAAAACATCAGTGTTTGTTCCTTTAAGTTTAGTTTCAGGATGAAAACACAAAGCATGAAAAGCCAAATCCATAAAGCAGCTAATCATCATGATGTTCTCACATCACCTATTTGATTTGTTTAAAAGTGAAAGTAAAACAACTGCAGGTCAGTCCTTACACGTTTAAATAAATCAAAGTTCACGTTTCTACCAGACAGAAAGACGGAGGACGAGCAGGAAAGAGGAGGAAACTAAAGTTCTACAACAGCTCCTTGTTCTTGCGTGATTTAAGAACCAAAAGTAAAACGTTGGGTGGAGGATGGACAATGTCATTCAGGGTAAAATTATTCTATTCTGGGGGAAACAGTTGTTTTTTCTTGCTGTTTCTATTCCAGACGCATGGAGGTGACTCCATGTACAAAGAACCAGGATGAAAGTTCATGACTCATGTGACTGGAAATGAGCTCATGTTCTCTGTTAGAACCACGAACAACGAAAGGGCCAGAAGATCCTCACTCATCTGGCACCAAAGACTCGGAATACGCCGGAACTCTGGAAACGAGGCGTTCAGGGACATTCAGGGACATTCAGATCTTATTAATCATTAAACTTTACAATGCAGATAAGTTCACTTTTTTCAATATTTTATTCCAAGTTTTATCTGTAGTAAAACATCAACATTCTAACTCTATATAACATAAATAGATTCTGACTCTTCTGTAGTCACCTAACAAGTTGTAGATTTCCCATCTTTTTTTTATTATTTTCGTTATTTTAGATGGATGATTATCAAATGAAAGAAAACCAACATATATTGGAGGAAACGTTCTGCACATTTACAGATTTTTACTCGTAGTCTGAGTCTCTACAGGGATGCATTTAAAATACTTTAAATCCTTATTTATGTTGTATTGATGCATCAGAGCAGCCTCTGTCTGACTATCAATAACCACCACACTTTCTGCAGGAACACACACTTTCTGCAGGAACACACACTTTCTGCAGGAACACACACTTTCTGCAGGAACACACACGTTCTACAGGAACACACACTTTCTACAGGAACACACACTTTCTGCAGAAACACACACTTTCTGCAGGAACACACACGTTCTACAGGAACACACACTTTATACAGGAACACACACGTTCTACAGGAACACACACTTTATACAGGAACACACACTTTCTACAGGAACACACACTTTCTACAGAAACACACACTTTCTACAGGAACACACACTTTCTGCAGAAACACACACTTTCTGCAGGAACACACACTTTCTGCAGAAACACACACTTTCTGCAGGAACACACACTTTCTGCAGAAACACACACTTTCTGCAGGAACACACACTTTCTACAGGAACACACACTTTCTGCAGGAACACACACTTTCTACAGGAACACACACTTTCTGCAGGAACACACACTTTCTACAGGAACACACACTTTCTACAGGAACACACACTTTCTACAGGAACACACACTTTCTGCAGGAACACACACTTTCTGCAGGAACACACACTTTCTGCAGGAACACACACTTTCTGCGGGAACACACACTTTCTGCAGAAACACACACTTTCTGCAGGAACACACACTTTCTACAGGAACACACACTTTCTACAGGAATACACACTTTCTACAGGAACACACACGTTCTACAGGAACACACACTTGCTACAGGAACACACACTTTCTACAGGGACACACACTTTCTACAGGAACACACACTTTCTGCAGGAACACACACTTTCTGCAGGAACACACACTTTCACACTTTCTACAGGAACACACACTTTCTACAGGAACACACACTTTCTACAGGAACACACACTTTGTACAGGAACACACACTTTCTACAAGAACACACACTTTCACACTTTCTGCAGGAACACACACTTTGTACAGGAACACACACTTTGTACAGGAACACACACTTTCTACAGGAACACACACTTTCTACAGGAACACACACTTTCTGCAGGAACACACACTTTCTACAGGAACACACACTTTCTGCAGGAACACACACTTTCTGCGGGAACACACACTTTCTGCAGAAACACACACTTTGTACAGGAACACACACTTTCTACAGGAACACACACTTTCTACAGGAATACACACTTTCTACAGGAACACACACGTTCTACAGAAACACACACTTGCTACAGGAACACACACTTTCTGCAGGAACACACACTTTCTACAGGAACACACACTTTCTGCAGGAACACACACTTTCACACTTTCTACAGGAACACACACTTTCTGCAGGAACACACACTTTATACAGGAACACACACTTTATACAGGAACACACACTTTCTGCAGGAACACACACTTTGTACAGGAACACACACTTTCTACAGGAACACACACTTTCTACAGGGACACACACTTTCTACAGGGACACACACTTTCTACAGGAACACACACTTTCTACAAGAACACACACTTTCACACTTTCTGCAGGAACACACACTTTCTACAGGAACACACACTTTCTACAGGAACACACACTTTCTGCAGGAACACACACTTTGTACAGGAACACACACTTTCTACAGGAACACACACTTTCTACAGGGACACACACTTTCTGCAGGAACACACACTTTCTACAGGAACACACACTTTCTACAGGAACACACACTTTCTGCAGGAACACACACTTTGTACAGGAACACACACTTTGTACAGGAACACACACTTTGTACAGGAACACACACTTTCTACAGGAACACACACTTTGTACAGGAACACACACTTTCTACAGGGACACACACTTTCTGTAGGAACACACACTTTCTGCAGGAACACACACTTTCTACAGGGACACACACTATATACAGGAACACACACTTTGTACAGGAACACACACTTTCTACAGGAACACACACTTTGTACAGGAACACACACTTTCTACAGGGACACACACTTTCTGCAGGAACACACACTTTCTACAGGAACACACACTTTGTACAGGAACACACACTTTCTACAGGAACACACACTTTGTACAGGAACACACACTTTGTACAGTGCTGCACAAGTATAGAAAAATGACAGAAAACACACAATAATTAACAATAATATGAGTGTGTTTGGTCTGTTTTTTTAGCTTTAAACTGTCATTATCCACAGTTTGTTCAGCGGTTTACACGCTAACATCATGAATCTACATGTTAACAAACAGATGAAAACTTAAAAACTGATTTATGTGTGTGTTAACAGTGTTAAAAAGACTAAAGCAGGTTATGCATCAGCCAAAGGTTAAAGGTCAAACATCTTCTGGACCATAGAAACTGTATTTACGTCTATATCAAGATGAACATTATTCAGAGTTTGCTGCTTTATCAGTGGTAATAAATCATAAGTGAGAGGGTGAACCTGAGGTTCAAGAGGTGAAGGGTCAACGGTAATGGACCTTTAATCTGTCAGAAATCTGCCGAGTTGAGGAGGAAAAAAACACAAATCAGTTGTTTAAAGAGGAGACACACAAACACACACACACACACACACACACAGGGAAGTGTTGAGTCGATCAAATAAACAGCACAAACCTTAGATAAAAACACAAGGATTATTGTGGCCTGATCAAACAGAAATACAGAAACACACGGTTTGTGAAAACGCTGCAAACAACACGTTTAGAGTCTGCTTCAGTTCATCAGATTAAAGTGGATTTATCATTTGTGCCAGAACAAGTTTTATCTGTTGAGTCAAAAATCACGAATCACAGATTCTCCTCAATGTTTTTACTGTTTATACAAAAGCAACACAACAAATTCCCCTCACTTCATACAATGGAAACAAAAACTAAAAAATATTCACATCAAACATCAGTGTTTGTGTGAAAGTCTGTTTCCTGTTGATGTGTGTTTACCTTTATTCATCCATCTATTCCCTACGGCTACCAACAGGAAAGTCTTTTCCTATAGGCTCTTTCTGATGTTTATTTAACCAAACTAGGCATTTATTCATTTATTTTATCGTTTTATTATTCTATTATTCTCATTAAACTTAAAGTCCTGTAGGTGTTCTGTGGGGGTGTATGGGGTAGTGTTCTTGCTTCATAAGCAGCAGACCCATGTTTTAAAGCAAGTTTCCTGGTTCAGCTGCTGCTTTATTCAACCACAAAACTACAAACTTCCTGAGAAAACTTCACGTACTGCTATAAACTAAACGCTGAAACTCCAAGACGCGTTCACTGACCCTTTCAACACACACTTTCTACAGGAACACACACTTTCTACAGGGACACACACTTTCTACAGGAACACACACTTTCTGCAGGAACACACACTTTCTATAGGAACACACACTTTCTACAGGAACACACACTTTCTGCAGGAACACACACTTTCTGCAGGAACACACACTTTCTGCAGGAACACACACTTGTTTTAAAGGTCAAACTAAAGCTTTGTGCTGTTCTGTGATCAGAGTTCATATCAAGGACGGTGCAGGGTCTTTTCATTACATAACATTACATTATTTTACATACATTTCCATTATTTTCCATTACATTACTTTACACTATTTTACATAAATTTCCATTATTTTACATACATTTACATCACTTTTCAGTCCTCAGCAGCCTTCTGTTTCCACTTCTGTAAAACTCCTCTGACTCTGCGTGGTTTGGCTTTTCTAATAATAATAATAAAAGTTTTTTTCTACTTCACACCCACCTGACGTCATTTATGTCTCGCTTTAAAGTCACTAAGGCGACTTCTCTTTTGTTTTTAATCCCACTTCCTGTAATTAATTCATAAGCAGCTCATGTCTGGAATATGTGGGTTGCTCATGTTCTGAGGTGAAGAAAAAGCTGCTCAAAGTC